>PYAF01005672.1:123725-138637 GCA_007407185.1 Glycine tomentella
GAGCTTACTGAGATGTATATCTCACCCCGTGTGGGGTTATTGTTTTTCAGGTGATGCTTCTAGCAGAGGGGAGCAGTCTCAGGGCGGGAGGCCCCAGTAGAGACGTTACCTGCTTGGCCTTGGGCAGCAGAGGATAGCTTGGAGCTCGGCTCAGCTATGATGATGTGTTTTGTATGCTTGGAGCTCGGCTCAGCATCTTATTTTATTTTGATGTATACCCCTGTGAGGGAAGACGTGCGTTGCGCATGTATTTTGTTTTATACACTGATGTATATTTGTATGCCCTCTTGTGAGGAAGGATCCTCGGGATCAGATGTTGTATATAACTTGGTTATATATGTATGATGATGTTCCTCCTGTATATTTATATCTTTGAGATATTTATGTTTCTGCCCATTGTTTGGTTGTATGATCTGGTTAAGCAGGGGCATGTGTGATGTGTTGTGGGTTGTGTTTCCATACATAATGTTATCAAGAAATATGGTTTGATTTTTATGCTTCCGCAAGATAAACTTGTTTTCTTAAAAAGGTTTTATTAACTTGTTTAAGCGCTAATCTGATGATTATACAATGATAATACACCGGGTATATACGGGGTGTTACATTCTCAGGGAATGGGGTTTCTCTAAGAATCTTGGCTGGAATTTAGCTCACACAAGGTTCTTTCATGTTTATAGGTGATTAGAAGGTGTTTGGAGGAGATATATTGAAGGTATGGAGCTTCCCTAGCTCAGCCATGGCTGCCTGGCCAGAGGAAGAAGAAGAACAAGGGTTTTTTCCCCTTTAAAAAGAGAAAATGACCTTTTATACTGGTCCTGACCGACATGTCGCGTCCTTGGCGCCACTTTGGCGCTCCGGGCGCCATTTTCCAGCATCTGTGGCACTCCTGGCGCCACTCTGGCGCTCTTGGCGCCAACTTCCAGCATCTGTGACGCTCTGGCGCCAAACTCCGTCGCTAAATCCATCGCTAATTCTGTCGCTAAATCCGTCGCTAAGGCTTTTGCGACAGAATTTTATAAATTTAAATTTTTATTTCTTTTACTCCTTTTTATAAAAAGCCTAGGTTATTATATTATTATCTAACCGATATAAACTAGTGTGATTTCGCCGGTTTGTGAAGTGAACCAGTGAATTGACAATTTGTTTTCCTTGGTTCAATTTGTGCTCTTGTATTGATTGTTGCATTGCTAAAGCAACTATTTTATGTGTTTGCTTGTATATTTACACCAATTTTTGTTTATATACAATATCTTGCTTTTATATATTTTAATTTTTAATATAATTAATTCATGTGATTTAACTATTAACTCAAATTAAACTTATATCCATTAATTTAATGCCTTGACAAAGTTAATAACTGATTCAATTTTTAAGATAGAATTAAAGCATGATAGGTTGTAGTAATTCATGTTGTTGGATTAGTAGAAGAAATTTTTCATTTTTTTTGCAATAATTAGGAATTGATATTAAAGATAGTGTTTTTGGTTGGACCAGTCTGACCTAGTCGGATTTCTATTTTTTTTTTTTGGAATAAAATTTGGATTTTTTTAAAATCTAAATTTTGGAGTATAAATAGATTTTTCTTACTCAAATAATATTAGTTATATATTTATATATAATATATATAGTTTTGAATTTATAATATATATCGGGTCAAATCAGACCAATTACTAGTTCATCAGTTAGATCATTGATCCACTACCTCGATCAGGTCAATGACTAGATCGTGTTTCATAATTATGATTAAAAGTTATTAGGCATCCATACTTTACTTTTTTTAATTTAATTTAATTAATAGTTAAATAACTAATGCCTGATTATTTATCATAATATATGGATACAAATGTTTCACATAAAATTTTGCAACAGTTATATAACTGCTACATTATAATTTATCATGAGTGATAAAAAACTATAAATAAATTTTGTCAAGGTTAAACTTTTTTTTTTCGCACAAAGCTAGAACAAAAGTTTATTAAAGAATTTAATTTTTATGTATTACTAATGTAATTTCTTTTTATATTGTTAATCAATTATCAATAACTTTTGGTATAATTTTAGAGAATTTTTTTATAAAACCATTCAAATCATAACTTACCATACATGATAAGTTTATTAACTTTTAAATGATAATATAAAATTATTTTATATTATCAATACACAACCATTAAACTAATAATTTTAAATTAGTTACTATAATATTCAACAATTTATCATAAGCAAAAATCTATGATTAAATGACTATATTTTTTTTACGCTATCAGTATTTTTAAATTAAATTCAAAATTAAAATCCAATTATTTTGAACAAACCCGAACCTGGTGATACTGCCACCAATCCCAAATTGTCACATCAATTTACCAAAATAAAAAATTAAAAATGACGCTCATTATTAATCAATTGACGTGGATTCCTTTACTATTTCAATGAAATTCATTATTAGATTTCTCTTTATGCGATCTCTAATTAATCTTCTCCAAATACAACATAAAGCATAGATTTGCTGGATGATTACAACACGGTACCTCCGGTGGAAGAGAAGAGTGTCACAGATTTTCAGGTTGTTATAATCAATCTTCCTTGTTTATGAGTGGTCTACGAACAATACATATACATCTCAATTCCCAACTAAAAACGGACAAAAACTAGCTAGTTAAATAAATTTTATGAATCATCAAGCTGGTCATGTCAATTGGTTGTCAACCAATACTTCTTGATGGGTCATCAGTTTTTTTCTCTTCAAACTTTTGAATTTTGATCGTGAAATGCTAACTCCAGTTTTGACACTTTGGGTATGCATTTTGTTTCTGTCTTTTGTTTTCGTCAGTAAACAATATTTTGGACTCTAGTTCATGTCATGGTCAAGCGAGTTCTCGTATCTTAGCCTCCAAGTGGGTCTCACTATGGGCCGACACTGCAAAGTGCTGTCGCTAGCTCCCACACGAAGTTTATATTCCACAACCAAATTTATAGACCGACCCCACCCACCACTACACTTCACTCCATCTTTGTTGAATTCTACGATTTGTAGACTAATTTTTAAAATATAATTTCTTATAGAGTTATGATAAACATGTACATCACATTTGGGGGTGTATTTAAGTGAAAAGATAACGGAAGATGTAAGATTAATTAGATAATTAGAAAGGAGACGAAGGAGAAAAATGCCATAGATTTAATTTTTTCTGTTAATAAAAATTATTAATTAATATTTATTAATAAAAATAAAATAATATAATAATATAAAAAATTAAAAAGTAAAAAAGTGGGCAATATGATGAAAAAGAAGAACAAAAGACAGAAAGAAAATAATGTAAAAAATTGATGAAGAGGATTATTTTCTTTTTGCGTGTGTATTTAACATAGTTATATAATTTGAGATAATTGATTAAGTTAAAAATAACTCTATACTAGTTTATTCAATAGTGATATAAGAGGAAAGTGATGTTATAACTCATTTTTTTATTATCTTTTTTATCAGAGCCTTCATCTCTTTTATTCATTGTGCATTATTATTAGGCTTCGACAATGATAAACCATCATGGTGGTTTAGTGGCAAAGCATCAATGTAAATGGTTTGATATAAAATTAAGGTCCTTTAAATTTGGTTCTTCATATTTATGCTTACTTTATTTAGTTTCTCAATTTCGAAAATAATTCTACGATTGATTATGAGGTGACTATGATGTTTAATTTTATTTTTATAAAGATCGACTAAAAAAGGAACACTTTTTAAAACTGAGGGATTTAAAAAAAAATTAAGCCTAAAATTAAATTACTCAATGGTCTAGATATTTGACCGGCAATTTATCGAAAGCAAAAATTTTAAAGTTATAAAAGTTAATTCCTGATTATTATTTTTCAATTATTTCTAGTAAAAAATTGCAGATGACTTTAAACATTTAGAGCATCTCCAATGGAAGGTGTTTAGTGAGTTTCTTAGAATAAGGAATTATTTCTTAGAAAAAATTATGCATTGGAGAGTATCTAGGTGACATGAAAGTTCCTTTATATAAAATTTGGGTTTCTAATATAAGAAACTCTTTCTAGAGTTTCTTATTTCTCAAACATCACCATTCAATAAGATTTTTTAGAGTTTCTTACAATTTTTTGTATTGGAGCAAAATTTGGTGGTTAGAATTCTTATGAGTAATATGACATTGTAGGGACCATAAAAAAATGAGTATATGACTTTAAACCTATATAAACACTTCTTATTGAAGATGCTCTTAAAAGGCATAATTTGCACTATTCGTTTTTTGTTTGGTGTGATGTAGTCTGAATGAAGATCATCTCTGTTTTTCAAAATTCCACCATTTTATTCCTCATATTTTAAAATAAAATATTTAATTTTGTGTTTTATAAATTTTTAATTTTAGTTAGATTCTCAATCTTGTTTATATTTTGTTTTTATGTAAGAAATAAAAAATAAAACAAAAATAAAATTAAAAATTGAACCAAAATTACTTATTTTTAAAAAATATGAAAATCAAAATTGTGAATTTTCTAAAATAGAATAGAATGATATATGAGGATTAAAATCAAGAATATTTTAAAACAGAGGGACTAACTATCTATATTTTAAAATAAGATTATCAAAATTATGGATTGAACAAAATAAAAAAATCAAAATTACATTTAACTTTAAAATAAATAAATAAAGCGCTTTCAAACTATAATACTATTTCCAACCGACTGATAAAAAAAAAATACTTTTTCCAACCAAATATCTCATCTTAATTAATTAGCACGTGAAAAATATATATTATCGACTTCAGTGGTCATAGGTGAACGTACTTGGCAAATATTACTCCAATCTGTAACTGTAATAAATAAATTTGTTGGGTACAATCCCTGCGTCTAATTTTCATACCCAAATCTTACCGTTTTCCTTTTGAGAAAGGAAAATAAGAATGTTTAGGCCTATACAGACCAAAGTGAATTCAGAGTTTTGAAAATTTTAAACAATTAGTTTTCAATTCTATATCTTTAATTGTAATTTATATGTTTTTTTAATTTACATCTTAACACTAAAATTAAATTTAAATTTAAACTATACAAATCATTTTTATTATTTTCTTATTCAAACGTGTTTAAGGTGACAGGTTTACAAGTCATTGTGGCACTAACGACACTGCAATGTCTAGTGCTTTAGGTGTCAATTTATAATGGATGGTACGGTGACGATGAATATGATAACAGTGATGTTGGTAAATGGAAGAGATAATAACAATTATATTAGAAATTAATTAACGATGTAATAATAATGACAATTAATGATTGGTGGTGGAAGAGTAATTGTGGTGATGACCGTGATAACATTGTCAATCATAATTATAACAACAATATATTGATTATGTTAGGTAAACTTAGTTCAAAAAAGTTGGAAAATTAATTGGTATATGAAAGTTGAAAAACAATTTATTAAATTATTAGTGTTTAATAAAATTAATTGTTAAAATAACTAAAAAGTGTAAAATAATAAAATAATAAAATCATGAATTATTTAAAAAAGATGAATAGAAAATTGAATAAATATATAGATAATAAAAATGAAATAAAATATAAAAAAAATAAGATGCTAATGTTTTTAAAAAAGTTATTTGAGTAGTGTTTGAAAAATGAAAAAACTATTAATTTTTTAAATAACTAAATAAGATTTTTAACTAATAAAAATATATTAGTTAACAAAAATATCTTCCGGGAACATAATCATATAGTAGTTGGTTGGGACTTAATATTAGTCATTTGATTTGTGTTTTACTAGTATATTTATTGTATCATGAAATTTAATTAATTATTAAACAAATGAAAATAATAAAATGCAGTTTAGATTTTTTTTTTTTATAGTTTTAGTTGTTTTTCTACCTTCTAGTTAATTTTATATCTATATAATATTTTTACTTTTGTGATTTTTAAGCCAATCCGTTTAACCACGTGTTATGTGAGGTAAGAAAATAACGCCAATTAATGTCGTTGACTATGTCAACTTATTCAAAGTATGAGTTAATATTGGCTAGTCTTAACTAGATTGAACTCACTTGTACGTATACCTTTTTCTAGGAGTAGAAATAGCATCATATATTGGTGACAATGAAGATGATTATGATTATAGTGAGAACAACAATGATGACAATTAACTCTTTCAGTATGAAAGAAATACAAACATGTTTAAAAACTTGTTTAATTGACTCTGAATGAATGTTTTTTACATTTCAATGTATAAAAGGAAATGGGACGCGAGTGTCAGAAATAAGGTTATGTTACATTAAATAAATTTCCAAGCTCACAAAGTGTTTTATTTTTATAACTTCAAAGCAAAATTTGAAATGACTTTTTTTAAAAAAAAAAATTGAGTCAAACGTAATGAAAATTAAGTTAAAAACAATTCAATTTCATTTTATACGACGGCACATGATCAATTCAGTCAAACAACTAAATGTGAAAACAACCCTAAAGTTGGCATATGTATTACTCCATTTCGTTCTTTTTTATAATAAGACCATTTTAATTTTTTTTTTACTAAAATATTTTGAATTATTTCTTTCTCTCTTTTACAAAGATTGAAGTCGTTTCTAATAAAGTTAACAATTTTTTTTTTAAATATTATAATTAATGTATATAAAAGTTTCTTATATTGTAATTTTTTAATAAGTATAGACTAGCCGATTCTATCTTATAATTAGGAATTGATAACGTATTAATATATTTTTTTCTTTCTAATGTTTAGGTTATGCTTCCCCATAGTTCTTTGGAACATGATGCTTCCTATTAAAGGAGTTAGGTAGCCAACACATCTGATCTAGGTAGTTCTCGAATGAATGCTTTTCTTGATTGAATGTGCTCCAGAAGTAATTGAAGGACTTGTTATATTTATACATTCATTTTTCTTATCTCATTTTTACTCTACTTTTTTTTCATATTTTTTTTATCACATCATTTATCATATTTATTATTATTTTTTTATCTTCTTTTCTTTTAATTTCTTCCATACGTACGTTCTATTTTGGGTGTAGCCTTGTAGGTTGATTTTCCCCCTTATTGAATAGTTAAAGGCTTTGGTTTCCTTAGATGAAAAAATGTCGCATCACTCTGAGAAGTCGGTACAAGCAGGTGACTGGAATCTGTGTCAACAAATCAATTAAAACCTAATTTATTGGCTGCGTGCTACAGTTTACCACCCATTCATGAAAATAATAAAAGAAAAAGAGAAAAGCTCGTCAGTTTGGTACGTTGACACATTGACACATATATAAAGTAAAAGACGATGTGTTTTGTTTTCTGGTGTTGACAATTCAGGTCATGCAAGTTCGACCATTCGGGGGCCATGTGCTAACTATAATTAATTAAAAACAGAATCAAATCAAAATGATATAATCATATGATATTCAAATAACCCGGCCAACAAAACTAAATAATGATACAAACACTAATTAAAAACTCTCATCAAACTGAATGTATAGATACGAATCTGATATCCATCTCAATCGGCCTCGAACTGCATGAAATATAATTCATTTGTACGCTATTGCTAATGCTATAATGCTACGTACGTACTACCAAACTAGACACATAAAAATGGAATGACATGACTAATTAATCTCTGACTCGCGGCATTTGGTGTCCAATTATAGTGAACTCAAAGTACACGTTACACATCATGTGATTTTTGGTTTATGTTCACCTTGATGAGTCTCAGAATCAGCATCAGCCGACCACCACATAGTTTTTGTTCTTAAAATTAAAAACGAACGATCCATCATTTCATCAACTTGGCACATGCGCTGTGGCTCTTCCTCCTCTGAATACCATTCATTCATTCATATGCCCCGTCAACATTTGTTTTCTTCTTTGGCTACGTGTTTGATAATTACCTAAGCAGAGAGGGGGAAAAAAAAGAAAAGAAAGGAGAACAAATCAAAAGTCATGCCCTAACAAAACACACGTGTAGTGTCTGGTCTGGGATTCATTATAGCAATGTGAGTGGGTCTTATCTTGTCCCTTGCCAAGTTAAGTACCCCTTCTAGGTCAGGCCTAGGGCTCTTTGACAAAGAGACACGTTGACGGCACGTCGGTTTCTCAATTCACATTGACTTGTTGTTGGGTTTAGGCCTCAAAACCCTTCACAGTCTTTCTACATTAGAACACACAGAAAAAGACACAATTAAGTCTTTGCACTCCTTTGTTGGCGCCTATACTGCCTAAGTGAAAATAAAAATATCGTATACTGTACCCAGAAACGGTAACAAGAACTGAATAAAGAGAAATTCATCAGATTCGAGTTGTATCTAGACATTATATTGGATATTTTACTGGCTTCCAACTCAAATAATAAAAGGTTGAACACAGAAAAATAGTATTATTTTGGGTGCCTAAAAGTAAAAAGAGTGCAAAAGAACTACAATAATGGTTGACAGCAGAATCTAATTATATTTTATTAATATATAGGCCCACTATAATGATAACATAATTATCATTAAATCTATAATTAAATATTTTCAACTTATTTGTTTGCTAGTCAATTTAGAAATTTAAAAACTTAATTCACCGACTTACAGATAATTAGCTCTGTTAGTCTATTTATAAATGTTTTTTAAACCTTTAAGAAAGCCTTACTATTAAGTAAGTTAGGAATTAGATTTTCAAGTCACATCAAACTTTTAAAAATGTTAAACTGACGCTTATCATTGAATTTGGAAACTAAAATTCCCAACATTTACCCATTGTTTGAATAAAGAAAGAAAAAAAGAAGATAAAGATAAGAAGAATAATGGGGAAAGTACGGGGCTTAATTTGGCTTGATTTTATGTATAGTCTTTTTTACATTAGTTTATGCATTTTGATTTCCCTTATTTCAATTGCTCACATTTGGACTTCATAGTTTTTCATTTGTTAAAACTAAGTTTGTGACCCCAAATTAAATTTTTCTAATAATTAACGGTAAACGTTTTTATACATTTTGTTTTTGTTGAAATATTTCATGTTTTTTCTCCTTTACCATTTTAAACAAGTTAATGTCATCGTACTAAATATCCATTACATTCCTATAAGTTATTATTAGATGAAATTTGGGGCTGAGAAACTTAAATAACAATTAACAAACTATAATGGTCATCAGATGCAAAAACAATTAGAACTAAAGGACCAGAATCACATATATGTTAAAATATGAGAATTAAAAAACAATAAATAGTTTTTTTCTTCTTTATTATATAAGTGGGAAAAAAGAGAAAAGTATATAAATAAGAAAAAAAATTATATATTGAAAGTATAAAAAGTGTTACACAGTCATTCAATCTCAATCCACCATCCATAATAAGTTTATTAATTTTTAAAATAATTATTTTAAATAATTCAAACAGTAATTTAGGATTGAATGATAATATAAATGTTAGTGTATAAATATTAAACTCTAAAAAAATACTTATACTTTTTAAGCAAAGTAAAAGCTTCAATAGAAAATGAAAAAGTACTCATAAATTTTCATCTCCACTAATGTATTCATACTAAAGAAAAGGTATTATACTCATAAAAGCCAAAGCCTTTCTAAAAAGTCTCTTCTAGTCATTTAACCCTTGTAAGCCTCATAGTTTGAAGTTGAAAAAAATTCCCCAAATTGAAAGGGTGCTCCATGTCTCTCTCCTTCAACTTGTGCCCATGGAGGAGGTTCATGAAGTCGTGTTTACTGTGAACCCTTATAAGTTTCCTAATCCTGATAGTTTTGAACATTTTTTTTCCTCTGCTTGTACATATTGAGATGTTGTGGCTAAGGATGTCTGTGAGTTCGTTTCTTTTGCTTTCATGACATTAATATTTAATCCTACCCTTTTTGAAACTCTCATAGTTCCCATCCTAAAGTGGATCATCTCACTAGCCTATGAGATTTTAGACTTATCAGTATGTACAATGTACAATGGACCAAGATAATTTCTTAAGTTTTAATTGATCACATAAGAGTGATAAGACCCCACTTGGACTCTCTTACTGATTCTATACAAAGCAACTTCATTTCAAATTGTGACATGACTAACTATGCCCTTATTAGCAAGAAATTGTGCATCATGTGCATAAGAACAAAGGAAAACAAGTTTTCTCCTTTTCAAAACTGATTTTTTGGAAAAACTTGTGACTAGATAGATTGCTGTTTCCTTCGTCTTTGATTATTAATTTGACTATGAACTACATAAATGTGTCAACTATTAAATGGAACAATTAAAAGAGCCTATAAAGAAAGTGGGATAATAAAAAGCTTGATAATTTTTTTCTCAAACATACATAGGCTTGCGGCAAGGGAACCCAATGTCTCCCTATTTATTCATCTATCGTATATGTAATTTTTTAAAAAATCTAAATTTAGTGACCCCAAAATTAGTTAGAAGAATATTTTCCATTACAATTTGGTCCCAAGTTCATTGCTTTTAGTAGTGATATTGGTTTACTGAAATTGATCAACATCAAACTATACATGAAATTTAATAACTTAATAATATAAATTCTGTACGAGAAAATATAGTGTATATGTTAGACATTTTTTCTCATAGTGGTGTCACGATTTAGCTTTTCTTCCATTTTACACACAATAGAAAATAAGATCCAATGAAGATATATAAGTTGATTTGATGATTGACAAAGAAGACTTTAAGAGTGAAGGAAGAAATGAGTGAAAGAGGTCAAATCTTCCCACGGACGGACGTATCTAATAAAATTAACAAACTAAAATTAATTGATGAAAGAAAAAAGAAAAATAGATCTCTTTAGTCATTATTGAAAAGGGTTTGTAACAGTTATATTAGGAGATCCAAATATAATTAAGTTGTTTTGTTAATTTATTGTAATAAACATAGTTATATTTAAGATAGAAGATTTGATTAAACTCATTTCTTAATATTTTAACTCTATCTTTTTGGCTATGTAGTTTCCTATCAATTCTAAATGTGTTACATGCGTTCATTTAAAAAGATAATTACTAGCAATAATTTAGTTTTTAAAAAGTCAATCAATAATATATATTTCTCCTAAATATATAGTTTTAATTAATTATTCACTTTACATATATATTGTTTGTCAATTGATGTAAAAAAAATGTGTAGGTAACGGTATTATCCGTGCATAAACACGAGTATCATATGAGTTATTTATAAAATGAAGATGTAGATGGGTCTCTGTTAATTTCCAGAAACCAACCTTTGTGGCCCTTCAACTACTTGAGATCAAGATGTACAAAAAGACTTGATAGGAAAGGATGAAATTATTTTGGAATTATGATATAATTGATTTGAGTTGAATTCAGTATGTCAAGTTCTACTTGAATTAATGTATTATTAATTAAGTTAGTGAACTAAACTATTCATAAAATGTACATTTATTAACTGATTGATTCAAAATATCTGTTGTTTTAGAGAAATATTTTTTGTTTTATCTGTCATTTTAAAAATTAGTAGGACATTAATTGTTTTTTAAGAACTTATTTTTGTTTCTTTGTATTTCTATTTCTACTAAGTAAAATGAGGCGAAATATATTAGTGATACATAAAATGATATTGTGAAATATAATTATATCTTTTAAAATTGAAAGTGTTTAATGATTTTTAAATGCTTATAAAAACATTAAACGTGCAGTAAAAAAACATTAAACGATGGGTATTTAATTTTGATAAGATAATGTTAGTATTTTAAATCTCCAACAACAAATAGTGTATAAACCTATATTTTTAATATAACAAGCTTGTCTGATTGAATTCGCCATTAATCGAAGAACACCAACCTGAATGAATAGAAGAAAAAAAAAAATCTAAATAACGTTAATTAATACTTAAATTTACCATACATAGAAACAGGGTAAAAAAAAGGTAGGGAAGTAAACCAATGATTTTATTCTTTTACTATGTCATTTTCTTTTTTGACGAATATTCGAATGTTATGCTCGTTTAATTTAGAACAGAGACTTCCAGTTTTGACTAATAGACTTCTTTTTTTTAAGGGAATAGATCTTCCACACTTCTTCAATTCTCTTGTCTTCGTTTCTTGTCTCCTCATATGTGTCTTGGATTTTAAAATATAATGAAATAACACTTTTCTCATAGTTGTTTAATTTTCTTTTTGCTAAACAATTATTAATTTTTCAATAAGAGAGATTGTGACAGGGATAAGAAATGGAGATGGGGAATCTGAGACCCCTACACGTGGACGTAAATTTTAAGAAAAGGTTTTTTCAAAGATACCCCAAAAAAGCATATACAAAGATATAAAGTTTTGAAAGACCAGAGAGAATTAATTAAGAAAATAGAACCCTACGCTCCCATGTGAAATAGTATGAACGGGACGACCATATATGTATCTAGTAATTAACTAGAAATGGAATCTCGTGGTTTTAATTAGGTCATTCAGCACGTAAATAAATTGACAGAGGCACCGGACATTCAAAATTCAAATATGATATACTAAGAATTCCCTATCAGTTTTTATTTTAGTTATAAAATTAGAAATATTTGCTCTGATCAGCATCATGGCATGCAAGGAAACAGCATTTGTCAACAAATTCCTTGACATTTCTCGTAATAACTAGTATATAGCTATCTAGCTAGGTTGTATAAACTAGTAAAGTATAATTAACTACACATGCGTTTTAGTTAATTAAGAAACATTTGCGTTCAGAAACTTGACACGCAAGGAAGCAGCATTGGTCAACAATTCCTCGGCTTGTCTCATTATTAACTATACATAGCTATATACTTAACAAATTTGTTTAACTAAGCATGCGTTTTGCGTATCAAATCATGGGAAGGAGAAATTAAGATCCAACTGAAAAAGAATATGTTTTGTGAAAAAACAAAGGACAATAAAAGTTATCCCGTTTAATTTTTTATATATATTTAAATAATAAATCAAAACTGTAATATTCCTTTGCTTTGACGATATGATATATAGCAATTGTACCATCCCATTACATGGAAGTAGTTTTAAGACCAGGTAAAGAGAACGGAACCCACAACTTGAGAACGAATCGTCTTGTATTATTTAACCATATTCTTTCTCTTTCTCTGGCAATTCTGATTTTGACTGATGATACGCAATGGTGATGAAAGAACAAAACTACGAATTTCGAAGGGTGTAAGAATAAAAGTATAAAACTAACAAAGGAAATTAATAAGTGTAAATGGAACAGTTTCATCTTTCTCTTTAATATATGAGCAAAGAATTTGGATACAAACTCCATGTACTTAAGACTCGAGATAATATATGAGAGATAAAAAAAACTATGTTAGAAAGATGACACTGTTAAATACTTTCAAGTAAAAAAAACTATGTTAGATACTCTATTACCCATAGTCTTATACGACATAAACATAACTGCTCCTTTAAAAGTTATTTATGATTTCATATAATATCCAAAATTAATTTTTAAGTGAGATCAAATTAATAAGAGCATCTCTCATGATTTTTATATAAGCAATCCTTATGACACATTAATCTTAAATAACTCAGTTAATTTTTTATCTAATGAGACTTTTTATTAATAAGTTGTTTAAATCATAAATATCTTTTTTTTTATTTTTATATTTAATACAAAGTTAATTAACTCATGAACAATAATTACTTATATAAATAATTCTCTAATTTTAAACAACTTAAAATTACAAATAACACATCAAAATAATATATTTTTGACAAATAACTCATTAAATAATTTTCATCCTGGATGCTCTAAGGCCACACACAAGAGATATACAGTTTGAATATGAGTGAGTAATATAAGCATGTGCATGGTGGCTGCTACATACTCGTTGGGGGCGTTGCCAAAGTGGAAGGCCAAAGTGAAAGGCTTTCTTTTTTGATTCACGGCACGCGTGTTCCTTTACTGTTCTTTAATTTAATTATTTCTTCATACAGTCATTTGATATATTCATGATCAGATCATGTGCTAATGTAACCAATGGCAAACGGCCGCTGGATGTGAGAATAATCCAGACAACACTATACTCGCAAGGCTTCGGTCTTCTAATATAAAATTATACATGCATTCATACTATTAAGAGTGATAAATTATTTGTTAGTTTATATAAATAAATAATTCTGTGAGGATTTTTTTTATAGATTTTTTATTTTGTTATTGATACATAATATTCATCTATTCTATTAATAATTAATTTCTATCGAAAATTCAACTTATCACTTTTAATAAAATTTTCTCTTTTAAACATATTTTTTTTTATCTGTAATACTTAAATCTGAGACTTAATTTGAGGAGATTAAACTTAATATCACTCGTATGAACGATTTTTTAATAGTTATATGTTTATTTAATATGTAAAATTAGACGATGAATTAGAAATAGGAAATTTATTTTTATTTTAAAAATTATTTTATCAGACTAAATACCATATAGTTTGTTAAATTCAATATTATAAGGTATACAGAATTTTTTTTTTTGTAGAACTAGTAATATTTTACCGTAACAAATAGTATATGAATTTATCGCAAAGCATTTGAATTTTTTCTTGTACTGCTTTACATTTTAAAGGAACCTTTTTTTATTGTATGTTTATGGAAACATGATGCAAACATATTAAAATTTTTACATTTTAAATATAATAAATGTTTTAATAAAATATTTTTAATTTTAACTTTAACACAATAAACTATTACTATAGATATTAATCTATATACTGATGGTATAATTGATTATTCACCAAAAAAATGGTATAATTCATTATGCTAATGTTTGCTGAACAAAACTTAAATAAATCTCCTCAAGTGTTTTGATTTTATTCTCTAATCAAAATAAGAATTTTAATTGGATAATCTACATAATAAAAATACACACTAAATGTTAATATAAATTAATAAAGTGGAATTCTAATTTTAAGTAGAATATAACATAAAAGCATTTAAGAAATTGCATCTAAATTTTG
>PYAF01005672.1:138737-168047 GCA_007407185.1 Glycine tomentella
GATTCAAATATCTTAAGATATCAAAATTAAAAAAAAAAACACATATATATATATATATGTTTTAAAAATTGAAAACTTAATATATTTTGAATGAGAAGTTAAAACATATATATATATATATATAATAATAATAATAAAAGAATCAAAGAAGGCCTTATTCTCTAAACGAGTACTCAAAATTACTATAACACAAAAATATATATATGCCCATTTTATATATGATGAGGTTTTTTTATGTAATTCGTGTAATATATACAACTTTTTATGAATTTGTTCTTTAATCGTGTTTTTTTCATATAAAAAAAGTTTAAATTTGATATCTTAAGATATTTGAATCCAATTTGGTTTAGCCTAACATGTTAGTTTTATACGAATTTAATAACTAAAACACTAATATAGAAAATTATATTATCAATCAACAAAGAAACATATTTTAAAATGTTTTATCTTAAATAATTATTATAGCACCTTAACAAACTTATTTATGTGACGGTGTTATGAGTGAATGATAATAATATTGAAAATATTTCCCATTTGTGTATATATTATTCTCACTATATATAAAAATTTACCAATTTAATTAAATATTAATACTGCTCCACTCCGGAGTGACGTGGCAGGTCGCCCTGTGGAGTAGTCGGCTAAGGGATGTCGGTCACGTGGAGAGATTTTATTTTATCTTACATCCTAGCCTACTTGGAAAAGAAAAACAAAGAAATTGGAGTGAGAAGACTCATCAATGAAAATTAATAACTGGGTGCTCTATGCCTTTGTTTTGTTCGGTGACTTGGTGGACCTGGAATTGAGTTGCAATTATAGAAACACCAACACCATCTGGCATCTGTTCCAAACAATAATCACTCATTTTTAATATTTTTTTTAAATATCTTTAAAGAAAAGCAATAATTTCTTTAAAAAAAATGATGAAATGAAAGACGAATAACATGTTTGAAAATCCATTACAAAATTAGATCAAAACAAATCTTACATTTACGTTCATTTTACTTATATTAACTTTACATTAAAAACATGCCATATCATTTTCAACCCCAAATAAAAAATGTAGGAAGTGGGAAGGAGTGAAAACGCAAGGAGAGTAAGAGTATGGTATGTGGCGGGGACCTGAAGGATATCGGGGTAGGATAGTGGGACCTTATTCTTCTCCAATGGTGGGTCCCACCACGGTTTGTAACAAGTATAAATAAAAGCTAGGGGCTGTGTCTTCTCCCCCACACATACCATACTCTCTTCTCTTCACTTGCATTTCATTGCAATTACCTCTTTTCCCTTCTCTGCTCCCACATCGATTCTGTTCTAAAAAAGAACACGGCTGATCTGGGCTCGACTATAACAAAACACTAAGGTTCAATACCTTAACTTTCCTTGACATCCTCTAACTAGACAGACACACACCTATGTATGTGCCTATTCTATAGAATTGACATATTGATGGTAATTTGCTTCTATCTGCAGTGAAAATGACGCAGAATGCGATAGTGTCCAACACAAAATCGGGGATCAACGGGGGTATAACCATGGCACAAAAGCCACTGGCGGCGGCGGCGGCGGCGGCGGCGGGGGGGTACATTCCCATTCCGAGGAGGAGGGTTTTGAAGAACCTGGAAATCAATGGAGGACAAAGAATCAATGCATGGGTTGATTCCATGAGAGCCTCTTCTCCAACCAATTCCAAATCCACCTCTTCTCTCGCAGAAGAACACAGCTCTTGGATTGTGAGAACCACTAATTAAAACTACGCCTATATACTTATTTTGAACGACTAATGGATCTGATCTTTCTCTAAACGCATGTTCTTTGTTAAACAAACAGCTTCGTCACCCTTCAGCATTAGACATGTTCGAGCAAATTATGGATGCGTCCAGGGGAAAACAAATTGTCATGTTCCTCGACTATGATGGTACTTTGTCGCCTATTGTTGATGACCCAGACCGGGCTTTCATGTCGGATTCGGTTAGTATTTATGCTCTTACAATTATTGGCATACATCATAATAATATCATATCATATATTATGAGTATAATTTAGTGGCTAACGTGCATATGATATGGTATTGTCACATGATGACAGATGAGGAGAACGGTGAGGAAACTTGCAAGGTGTTTTCCTACTGCTATAGTTACCGGCAGATGCAAAGACAAGGTATGCTTTTCATTTCAACAACTCTTCCCTTTTTCTTTTTTTTTGGGGCGGAAAAAAGGAGTAATTTGGTGTCGTTTTGCAAAATAGGTTTACAATTTTGTTCGCTTGGCTGAGCTATATTATGCTGGAAGCCATGGCATGGATATTCAAGGGCCAACAAGAGACTCCAAATACAGCAACAAAGTGAGTGAAGTCAACCAACTATAGTGCAATATAGTAAGGCCATGATTTTTTTTATAGAAAAAAAATATTAATTTTAGTTTGATTATGATCTGCAGGACAAAGGAGAGCCTGTTCTTTTTCAACCTGCTAGTGAATTTCTTCCCATGATTGATGAGGTTGGTCAATTTTACATGCCTCCACTCCTCATTTTAGTATTTTTTTTAAAAAAATTTAAAATTTTATAGTAAATAAAAGTTTTTTTTTTTTTTTTTGTCTTTGTACCAATTTTCAGGTGTACCATCAATTAGTTGAGAAAATGAAATCAATTCCTGGAGCCATGGTGGAGAACAACAAGTTCTGCTGCTCTGTTCATTTTCGCTGCGTTGATGAAAAGGTACATAAACTTTAAAGGCATAATACATGCTATGGCTGCCAGAAAATTGTAATTTTGGACTTTGGCTGAGTTTAGTGTCATCATATACACAGAAATGGAGTGAACTGGCACAGGAAGTGAGATCAGTATTAAAAGAGTACCCGAAGCTTCGTCTTAACCAAGGAAGGAAGGTGGGCCATGGTTTTATTTTCTCTCTCTCTTGTTATTTAGTACTTTGTTTATGTGGTGGGGCATTTGGTTTAGTTTAAAGATAGCTTTGAACGGAGGATTAAGAATAAGAAAGGAGCGATGTCTCACTTTCAATTACATTTGTTTATTACAGGTATTAGAGATTCGTCCATCTATTAAATGGGACAAAGGGAAAGCGCTGGAATTTTTGTTAGAGTCACTTGGTAGGTTTTAATCCAATCCAATACATTTTAATTCTTTGATCGTTTTATTTGTCACAAGCAATGCATATATTTCATATATAGAACAACATAATAATTGCACAAAGTCTCACATAAGCCACTGTTGAGGACCAGTAGTTGGATAATTCTTCCAAGTGTTTGACCATTAAAAACAAATAAGAGGACGACACCCACACCCTGTTGGATTAATTTATTCACTGAAAGATTGTTTTATAACCACATGCTTCTAAATATATAGTAATTTTTTAATTTCTCGATTGATATCTAAATAATAAATCGTTTTCAACAGGATTTGCCAACTGTAGCGATGTCTTTCCTGTTTACATTGGAGATGATAAAACCGATGAAGATGCATTCAAGGTATCCAATGATATTAATCTATTTTTATTCATTTGTTATTTCTCTAAAAAAATGCTGCTTAGTTAGAGTTAATATATTATGTTTGTTAGTAGATTTTTTTGGGATAATTTGGACTAACTAATAGTTGTTAATTGTTTTATGATAAGCAGAAATTAAGAGACAGAGGACAAGGTTTTGGGATTCTTGTCTCGAAATTTCCAAAGGACACTACTGCATCATACTCTTTACAAGAACCAAACGAGGCAAGTATTGTTTGATTAATTTTCTTGTTTCTCATCTACTTTTGCACCATCATATGGTATTTATAAAATATATCTGTTTATTTATATTCATTTGTTTGTTTCATGCAGGTGATGGATTTCCTTCAACGTTTGGTGGAGTGGAAACAAGTATCCCTCCGACTCCGAACACGTTCTCGGGTGTAAATGGATAGAATGATAATGTACATCCCTACCCTGCCATAAAAATGGAGTTCAGCTACGGTAGCATATAGGACCCTTTTTTCTATGTTTTGTTCAGATTAGAACAGAGAACAAAAATGTATGGAAAAAGGAAAGACAAAAGTGTCTTTCTGAGTTTGAAGCACGTCTACGTTGATGTAATTAGCCACGTAGTTTTTGTAGTACAGGGGAAAAGTCTCTGTTGCATCAAATGTAATTCTGAATGGATTAATTTTTGTACTTTTCCAAATATGATAATATATATTACAAGTTACGTATCGAAAAATATATATTATTGTATACTCTCTTAAGTTCTCAGTCGTGACATGCTTAGCATAGTCTCACAATCGTGGCTTGCATGCTCGTACAAATTGGTCTTTGTTTAATGGTAAAATAACATTGGAAATACCGTAGCTAACAGAATTTTGGATAAACATGGCTGTATTTTTACGATACACTACATGAACTAAGAACTAATTAAACGGATTGACATCTTGAATGAGCTTATTAAATGATACTATGATAGTCTTTTGGCCTATGGGGCAAGAGGTGAAAGAGGTAAGTTCGTTTCACATCTATCTTATCATTTGATTCTAATTGAAAAAATGAAAGAAAAAAAAAAGGTAGGGAGAAAGGGCAAGTGTAAAACGAAGCTGTTCTTTATTGACAATTATTCAGCCTATTAATGCTCTTTGTAATTATTGATTTATTCTCAATTATTGGTTTCCTTCTCTGCAATATAAATGGTTTTATAGTGAAGGTTACACAAACCTTAATGGACATTCTTCTTTTGGAAAACAATTGATTGTGCTAGCTAAACTTAATGTGGATTAAAAGTCTATAATATTTTTTTCATAGTTGGACACATTATACACAGCCATGTCAAAAAAGAAAGCCTGTCTATCCCTTCGTACAATCATCCACTTGTATGGTGCTTAGGACCACTGATGGCACGTGAATAACAAATCAGAACTTATATGCAATAGCAGGAAAAACGGGCTTCCAATCTCAGTAAGAAATCCTTAATGTGGAGATAAGATCATCATAACCATCAATGATTGGGTGCTTGGAGATTCAGGTAATAAGCGTAAGAGGGGCCCTTATCGACTTGGCTTATTAGAATATTTCTATCCTGTATCTGAAGCTGACTCAAAAGTAGTAATTGTGGGCTAGACTTATTTGGTGCTCAAAAATTCAATTCTATGCTATGTCCTTATTCAACGCTTGAATCAATATCTCTTGTCCATGCCAGATACACTCCCATAGCTTTCTCTCTGTCATACAGTATACTGACAATTATGACATGGATTCGTATATATTACTACCATAAACCCAATAGAGAGATATGTTCATAAGCATCAGAAATTGGGCTAAGAGTAGTATATGTAGTCAGAAAATTCAATACCTCTAGGCTCCAGTATAGCCACCAGTATGTCTGTACACTACATCCATATTTATTTGATTTTAGATCAATAATGCAGTAAACTGATAATTCTGCACTCCTTTCCCTTTGAGTATTGGCAATTATATGTCATGGATTCGTATATTACCATAAGCCCAATAGAGAGAGAGGCTCATAAGCATCAGAAAATGGACTAAAAGTAGTAGATGTAGTCAGAAAATTAAAAACCTCTAGTATAGCCATCGAGATGTCTATAGTACACTACATCCATGTTGTTTGATTTTAGATCAATAATTGGTGACGCAAGAGAATATTAAAGTAACAGTTTAGAAATTTTGGTGTAGCAATTAAGACCAATAAAATGAAGTCTTTGCTTGATTCTAGATCCATAATTTTTCACTTACATTGAATGTCAGCAACTAGGCCTTTATATAGAGATGCTAGGTTAGATAATTAGGTTCGAGAATCACATGCAGCTTGGCGATAAAATAGGAAAGGAGGCTTCGTGTCCCGTATATAGAAAAGGTGTTTCATTTTACATATTGATAACAGAAACCGATGCTCAAACTTTTTTCTAAAGGAAAGGGAAGAAAGGTTTGGGAGAAATGCATTATATTTGGGTGTCCACTATCTTATGTACCAAGTGCCTGCTTTGTTTAAGTTGGTATTCGAGGTAGTACCATATGGTATAATATAATAAGACATGGCCAAAACTAATATAAAAAACTAACAATCACAAATCATGTGAAATGACCAGAGATATTATACACATGCATAAAGCTTGGTGTCCGCCCGTGTTCTTGAAACAAGAAACACACAAAAAAGCTAATCCATAATAATGTAATGATCGAGACTGTAAGGTTATGGCTTAAATTCTAGCGTGTAAGTTAGGAGAAAAAGAAAAGAAGAGAGAAACAGGGACTGGGCGAATAATTGGTGCTTAAGTTCTAAGGAACCCACTTCTTTATTTTATTTTTTTGGCATGAAGTAACTCACTCAGTCAAGGTGAAAGGGAATCTAATAAATGAGACCGGGGGGGGGGGGGGGGGTGCTTTGGAATTAAATTGAGTTCGTAAGGAGGAGCATGAAGGTTAATCTTTTGGGTTAGGGAATCTACATGGTTGAATGAAGAGTTGGAATCCACTCAAAAGGTGATGTTTGATGGGAGGAATAACATAGATATTTGGAATAGAGACACAAACATGGCTCCAACCTTTGACAACGCTCAGCTGTTAATTTGTGTCGGACGTGGAAAGATGGAGTCCACCAGATTGAATTAAACTAAGATTTTGAAAGTTTCAATTATTGGCCATCGAGAACCAAAAGCGAACACCATTTATCTGCCAATTGTCTTCTCTCTTTTTCACTAGCTACGGCTTTCTAATATATTCCACTCCTCTTGTGGCTCGTGATCTTAGGAGGAGATAAAAAATTAATGGTTTTAGTATCACAATTAAATATATATACTACTACTCTTGCTCCCACCAACCCCAACCTAGTAATTGCATGTAAAAAGAAAAAAAATAATTATAACTATGGCAACAACAACTGGATCATATCAAATCCATATTTGGGTATGCGATGGAAAACCATGTTGTATGTTCTAATAGTATAAAATGTGTGGTTCAATACACATTTTAATTTCATTCAACTGAGGCAACATTTTCTGATTGGACTGAAACATCTACTAAACACATAATCAAATTAATTATTGTGAATCCGGATCGCAGGCAGCAATAGAGTCATAACTCATGCATAACATAAATAAAGCAGCAGCATGGGGAAGATTGGGAAATAGGAACATTGGCATTGGCATTATAAGGTGTCAGGGTGTGCTGGTTATTAATGGTCCTGTAGTACACGTGTTAGATTATTGGGAAAGGAGAGATGCAAAATTGTTACAAGTGTTATAGTTAGGGGAATCGGTCCCCGCTTAGAGGGTCGAGCCCACATATGACTGCTGCGGTGGTTTGTGATAGTGGTGTGAGCAATGAGCATGTTAAATAAACAATATGAGGAATAAAATAATAAGGCATTGTAGTGGGTTAGCTAGGTTGAGCCATGCACTGTTGGATATGCTACACGCCTAGACCACATGGGTCTCCATGTGACCCAAGATGCCCTGTTATCGGGGAGCAGAGCAATGATGCTGTTCTGCTGAAGGGTCACTTGTTATGAACTGTTAACATGTTCTGAAACCTCTCTCTCTCGTACTGATACGCACGTTTGGAAGTGCAAACATTAATTGAGGATGTGCCGCAACGGGGATTTGTGCTGGATCATACCTTGTATCTTGTGCATCAAAACCTCATTTATTTTCTTACTATGTTAATATGCTGCTGCATATTGATTGTAACAGGCAATAAAAACACACACATAAAATATTTCTCTGCTATGACAAGCTCACAAACCAGAAAATAATGAATATTGAACGTGATTTATATATGATTAACAAATTTTGCATTTCTAATGTGAATAATAATAATATTAATATTCCGGACCTACACCAGCCATATACCTCCATTATATACTTTAGCACCTGGGTCACATTATGGCATCAGTTATGTACTCAAATAGATAGCGATAGATTCAGAAATTTTTAGTTATAGGAGTAAGATCAATGTTTTAAATTATAAGGATAATTTATAATTATATATATTTGAGTAAAAAATATGTGCATTATATTAAAAAAATTCTTGTTACCAAAAAAATATTTTAAAAATATACATTCTCATTTAATTATAAATTGTTATATATAATAAAATTTATTTATTTTACAATAACTACTTACAAAGTCATACTATAATAATTTCTAATTGATAAATAATATAAATCTTTTTACCGAAATGTATAAAGTTTAAATTTATATTATAATAAGAAAAATTATATAAAAAAAAAACAACTTTTTAGGGAGAGTTTACCCCCACACTGATAAACATGGATGGATCTATCCTTAAAGATGCATAGATAATCAACTTTAACGTAATCTCGCATTCTCACTAACATCACCTATATATTATTCCAGTCTTTACTCTTTAGAGTATATATAGCACCATTAATTAGATCTCTCATATGAGATATGTTCTTTTTTCTAAATCATTCCACTGATCTCATTAAGTAGTATGTCCAAGATTGAAGCCTCTCTGACCGGGTAAGTTGAAATTGAACAAATAATTATATTGTGTTGCAGACTAGCTTGTAGGTATGAAAGTATGAATAGATATATAACAGAAGAACTAAACACGTGTCTCAAAAGATGGTCAAACAGGAATCACAAGGGAAAAGAAATAAAACATTGTTTTCTTGTTCTTTTCCGGTTACAATGAATTCTCCCGCGAAAAAAAGGTTTCCCCAACCCAACTGACATGCATGTGCTTGTGCTATAGCTAGCGCGCATAACCAATTAAAAATGTAGGAGGTGCCTTTCCCAGAAAAAAAAAAAATAAGTCGGTTTGTTTTAATTAAAGATGCAATACAATAGCATGAAACTTTCAAAATAATTAAACTAAATAAAAGCGCACCTTCTTTTTGGTTAACTGGCCTGTCCTAAAAGGAGATTAATTAATTAGTACTGTACTTCTTTGTAATCTAAACACCCCCCATCTATCTGCTTTGTCCTTCCATCACTTTGTTCTTTTAAGTACATTATATGCAATTAAATTTTTGTAAGAATATATATACCTTCACACTCCCTAAATGAGAGAATATATTTCTAAAATATTATCGAGCATCAAATTGAAAATGAAAATTCTTGCCTATGACATTTACATATATTTAAATTTCGTGATCCGAATTGAACGAATACGTGTTTAATGAATATGATTAATTTCTTATCGCTTGGACTTGGACCAGCACAATTTTTAAATACATGCAAATTGTAATTAATGATGTATTTTTGTTCTTTTAGGTACACAAACCAGCAACTGAGTACATGAGTTTCACATTTTCACTACAACCATTTTATAACGTGGAACATGCCATCAAATATCATAATATGATTAACCTTACAAATGAAAAAGTGAAGACTATGATTAGCAAACAAAAATAGTGGTAGGAAATTATAAAAAAAAATCTACATTCCTCTCTCTCTCTCTCTCTATATATATATATTGTTTTGCTGGGTTATGTTTTTAGTCCCTTAAATCAGAGATCTATTTTTTAGTCTTCAAATAAAAATTTATAATTTTTAATCCTTGAAATTTGAAAAATAATTTTTTAGTCTCTCACATTTCGATAGAAGGGCTAAAAATATAATTTTTTAATTTAAAAATTAAAATATAATTTTTTATTTAAAGGATTAAAAAATAATTATCCTAATTTGGGAGAATAAAAATATAATTCAATCTATATCATTTATAATTTGACCGTTGTTAAATTAATGTACTTAAAAGGAAGAATATGTAAATCTTTTAAGCTATTTTGTCCCTGCTTATGTTGATTTATTCTAAATGAATAATGTTATATTTACTTCATACACTTATAATACTGCTGAGAATGTTTGTGTCTCCGTTTAAGTTGGTGCAACACAATTTCCAAAGCAATTTTAACACATAAAAAAGGATATCTTTCCTTTTACAGAACTACACGAGGGCACCGCAATGGTAACATGCAACATAAACTTATTGAAGGATGGATTTTAAGGTGGACCTAGCGAATTTTTCTCTTTCGCACCAACACTCTTACTGATCAGTAACTTCATTTTCTGCACGATAATTTTCAACATTGGTTTTCTTTCCTTTTGGACAACATGTGCTACTCCTTTTCCTATAAATAAGCTTAAATGTGTAATTTAGGAATTTGTTTCCTCGTCTAAAAATTTTCTCTTTAGGATTTATTTAAATTTAAAGATATTATTTAATTTATAAATTAGAAATTTATTTCCTCATTTCAGATTACGATGTTAGATTTATAAATAAAAAGTTTTAGATGAGAAGAATTGTCTAACTTGAAGAGGTGTCACCATCCTAAATGAGAGAGGGAGATCACATGAAGAAAAATATTTGCTAATTTGTCCAACTTATTCTAAAATCTTTGTTGTGAATGTAGAGATGAGAGTCCAAATCATATTAAATAAATTTGTTTTTATAGATCTAAAGATGAGGATTCATATCAGGTTAAACAAATTTGAGGTCATAGATATAGAGATGTGGGTTTGAACTCAGGTAACAAAATAATTAGTGTGAAAATGTAAAAACGACAGTTTGAACCACATTAAACAAATTTGTTATTTTTTTTTTTGATGTTTGCCTTTTGTTTTCTGGTATGTTCTTTTATCAATATAAATAAAGAGATATGTATGTGTCTTTTTCCAAACAGCTAGACATCCTTCTTTTTGATTTAGCACCTTATGAACTTGGACAAGACTTTATTTCTCAGGCTTATTCTTGCCAATTTATCTGCATATTTCCTTTAGATTTCTCTTATATACTTCATTGAATTGAGGATCCAATTGGCATGCAAAAGGATAAAGGATTTTTGGGGGTTTAGCAATTAGCCAGGACTATAATATGATTTTCACCATCTCTTAACATTTATCTCCTTTCCAAAATGTACTATAATAACATTGCCTAAAAGTTTTCATTCTCCCACACTCATTGAATGTCAACATTGCAAAACCACACAATTTCATTCTCGTTTTATTAATGGGCAAAATAAGATACTTATGTTCATAGTGGGCACAAGGGTACTGCCAACCTATACACATACACATTACAACATTCCAATTGGTTTGCCATTTGGTTACTTTCTATTTAAACCTTTCCTGAAAGTATAAATACAATATAACCAAGGCTTCAACCAAATATCCCTCCAATCCTCTAATTTCTATAATTTCCTACAAAAATCAAAGCACATTTAAATCAGGGCATCACTCGTGAATATCACATAGTTGTTGCAGAGCTTCGTGTTATCTGCCTTAGCAGGCAATGAGATCCAGTTCCTTGAATTTTGGCCTTATGCACTTCACGATCTCACCAAGCATGCATTTTGGCTATTCAACCATAGTACAAAGGAGTAATTCGAACCATTGTACAATGCCATTCACTCTTTACTCTTTAATAACACTAACATCTAGGTGTTTAATACTGCATACACCTCATTTTCCATTGCCAATAACCTCTTCTGATTATGTGACTAAATTACAATATGCAACAGTACAATTTCACAATTACTTTTCAAAATTTGCGAAACACACTCCACATCTTTGAATGTCCACAACATCGCAATACAGTTGCTGATACCTATTTAAAATAGTATTTAACCATATCCTCCTTAACTCCGAACTCTGTTTCACAAATCATCAAACTTCATTGTTAAACAAATTACACTGCTAATATCTTCGATCAGCAGCTATACTGTTCATATTTCCTTTCTATTCCTTTCAAATGTACAATTGCTATACACAATATCCGTAGTCATTAATTAGGTAGTCCTATATAGAATACAGTTTCACCAAAACAAGCAAAAATAGAAAAATGTTCACAATCAAGTGCGGCTAAAAGCAGAGCAACCAAAAATTCACAATCAAATGTTCTCACCTTTGTATCCTTAGATTGATTATTCGGACGAAATAAAGTGATTTTAATCAGGCATATACCCTCCAAGTTTTTGTAGACTATTCATCATATAAAAATAGAAAAATGTTCAACATCAAGTGTGGCTAAAAGTAGAAAATAAACGGGAAACACCACCATCTCACAAAGACGGAACTGTTTTTGTATCCTTAGATTGATGATATGGACAAATTAAAGTAGTTCTAGTCAAAGCATATACAAATTCAAGTTAGTAGAATGTTCATCAAATATGACGGTCTCTTTCACAACACCAACACAATCTAATTAATTTTCTTGGTTTGTGGGCTAATTAATTTAGTAGCTAGATGACCTTCATTATTAAATACTACCTTCTTATGAACTTATGATATACCTCAAAACATAAATAAAAGGAAATCAACCGCATATGAGAAGCGGAATCCTCAATAAAATAATGCAGAAATCGGTATTTGATCTCTAATATTAATGCCACCAGTAACCATATCTCATGAAACATATTTTATCCTTAGAGGATCACATCTTTGTTTTTTAATCTTAACAGGCAAAAGCTTTGTTAATTGGACCCGCCGTCTGAATAATTTCTGTAATTTTATGAAAAGTACAGTAGCCGTGTAACGCTTTAAGGAATATGCTTTTACCATATGAATAAATATTCCTCAATTTCTAAATCCAGGATAACGATGAGATCGAAGCTTTTAGCCTTTAACCATATTATATAATGGCTAGCTTGTTATATATTATCCTAACTACATGCCATGTCAAGATATCACTAATCTGTTTGATGTCCACGATTTCTGTTAAGTTTGGGCTACGTGAGGTGACTCTGATACCATTATTATGATGTACTCTTCATGGATGGCAACTATTAATTACTAAAATAAGAGTTAGTTTTAAAACACTACAACTTTTTCTTTACCTTAAATCATTTATTGAAATGATAATGCTACTTCCATATATTTAATCATTTATACACAATTTATTTATTTTAAAATGTCTATTATAACTTTACCACTTTCCCTCAAATAAAACTTTTCCACTTTATATAAATATGTAATATGATGTTAATTGATATGTATCAAGCATTATTTTCACTAAAGGCTTTCAATGTACTTTGTCATTTTGGCATTGACATCTAAGTTGTGTTTTCGGTTTTGATAAGCCCCCCAAAAGTTTGACAAACAGGGATGATTAAGCTTCCCACGGGCAAACAAGTTGTCATCATGAATAAAAACAACTTTTTTCAAGGATAAAAAGAACATTTGTTAAACAATTTATCATCTTAAATTTTCTAGGAATTTGATTTTGATACATTATTACTATAATGATTTTTATACTTTCAACCACTCATAAATATATCTTTTAGAATAATTATTATAAAAAATCAAGAATTTCAACTATATGACAATTCATGATTATATAACAGTATAAAAGATACACACTATCATAATATTCTAATTAAAAAAAATTTCTGATTACCAAATTGTTATCAAGTAAATTTTTAAGATACTAAATAAATAATTTATTTTTTCCTATATATTTTATAATAATAATTTTATTAAAATATTTATCAATGTAAATATAAATTTATTTATAATTACTACTAAAAAATTGTGAGTAACTGGTAATAAAAATGAAATACTATATATTTTACAAACCATACATCTTATAAGAGTAAAATGTAGTTTATATAAGTAAGTCAAAAGTAAAAAAAAAAAGTTGAATTTATTAAAGTAGATCTTCTTTGGTATGATTTTTAATAAATAAAAAAATTGTTAAATAATTAAGATCACTTTTTAATTTGTAGTTTATTTTCCTTCTAATTTTAAAAAGTTATTATCAATCTTATAATTTTCCTTTAACAAGTTCACTAAAATTTGTGAGGTTGTTCACCAAAGATTATAGTGATAGAAATTTGGAGTGAGAGCATAACAGAAAAGAAAAAATTTATGCATTTTCATCTTAAATGGTACTCGATTGGAAGAAAGACCAAGAGCAATAGCTAATGATAGTGAGAGTGTATAGGCATCACTTATGATCTTGGCAAGAGCTAGAGCTGGAGAATGGGTGGAGAGGAAAGCTCATTAATGGAAATGTGGTGATTGAAGATGAAGACTAAACGCGATCTGATTAAGTTAAATTTAGGCTCAACTTGAAAAAATCCATTAAATTGGACATTTATCAGTTTTGAACCTCATTTTAGAAGTTTAAATTGAATATAATTTTCCCCCAACCAACCTCACAATAACCTGCATCAGAGCAAGTAGCGAGTTGAGCCCAAATTGAACATGATCTGATTAATTTAAAAATGCTCAAATTTAATTTAGATTTAAAATTTAAGTGCAAATAGCAAAAATAAAAAATAAACAAGAAATAGAGAGAAGCCTGGTAGGAGGTTAAAGAGGATGAAAAAATATCAGAAGAAACGAGACAACTAAAACTTAACATTACAAATAAAAAAATCTTTTTTTCTTTTAAAATGAATTTAAAATTATTTAATCTTGTTTTACCCAAACAATTTTTATTATTAGTTTAAATTTAAAAAATAAAAACCTACAATCATCTCAAACAAAACGTTAGAAAATAAATATTTTGATCAAATATAAACATGTCATAAAATATGGCTTATTTATAGTCCTAACAAGATTTTTTAAACTATCATAACAAGTTATTTTGAAGCAGAAACGCAAAACAATTAAAAATTGATTGGAATGTCATTGAGTTATAATCTTAGTTCCCGGGACATTAAATTTTAAACTGAATTTTTAAAATCATAACAAACTCTTAGCTATTTTTTTTCTTCAAAAAATTTTAGGTGAGACTCGAAAAGATTATAAATATAATTACCGATTATCCACTAATAAAATTCTTATATGACTTTATTCCTTAACTGAATTGTTAGTAAAATTCTTAAGCGTTGGTTCTTCAAATATACAATGAGAACATTATTTGAATGGGCTCGGCCCGGTTATATCTTAGTAAAGAGGGCCCAATCTAGCGGCTTTTGCTTGTCTATTTATTATTAATTTTATTATCTACCTAGAGAATGTTTCACATTTTAATAATAATTAAAAACTTATAATATGATATAAATTACTTAATTATTTCATTAGTCTGAATTTGTATTAAATTTGCATAATTTAAAATAATAGTAAAATGCTTTTAGAATAAATAAACGATTCCACCATAAATTAAGTGATTGAATATAGGTGATTAATATAATGAAATTAAGGTTGAATTGTTTGTATAATATTCGAACTCAATCATTAATAAAAATAGAAAATTTACTTATCTTCTAATCAAACTTTGATTAATTAAGATCTTGTTCACCTGATTAACCAAATGATTAAGAAAAAAAATACAACTTCATATTATATTCATGTATGTGTATACAGAGAAGTAGAATAATCTTAAATCATCGTACTTTATTTTCCTATAACTCCTCATAATATATTTTATGATAAATTTTAAATGTGTTTAATGAAGTGTAGAAGGAAAATTTGTAAAAGGACGTGGTAGGAGGATATAGTATTATCTCAAATATACATTCATGTATCAATATAATTCATGCATAATTTATAATCGCTATACTAATTATTCTTTTCAAAGTTTTATCAGATAAATCAAGTGATCGACCAATATTTGCTTACCTTTCGTTTCAAATTAAAACTGAATTTTCAACGTAATTTATTAATTAAAAATATATATTGAGAGGGACGTTGACCGACTAATCATGAATAATTGTTCTATTAATTAAGCATTTAAGCATGAGCGTGATGGCACCTGGCATACACGTGTCAATGTATCACCAATCACCATGAAGGGTTAATGGGCCATAGATACGGTACAAAACAATGGGTGCAGACCAATTTGGATAATTTGAGATAATATTGTCCGTTCTTCAGTTTATGCATGGGCACCCATGTCATATCTTAACATCTTAAAATAATAATAAGGATGATGATGGATAGTGATTATTTGTTTGATTGTGAACTTATGATGGCGATGATGATGATTTGGATCTGAAAATTACATTTTTCTAATTATAACAGCTCATCATGCTTCTACAGAGGTCCTTAATAATAATAATCCATGCTTGCTTCTATAGTGGCAACTGACCAGAGAGGAAACACAAACTGAGTAGTCTGGTTTTGATGTATGCATGACTTCCAAATGACGTCAAAGAGTTACTGTTTTTTCATATAACCAGTTTCATTTTCATTGTGTATTTTTTAAATTTAACTCTCGGATCTGTTCAAATTTAAACACGTGAACTTAGTATAAGCGCCACTAATCATTGAATTCAAACGTGGATTATTTTATATTTATAACTATTCTATAATTTTGTTTAATTATTTTTTCGAAATTGTTGTGTTCAAGGTATCTGAAGCTTATTTTGATCTAGAATCGGCTTTGACTTTCATTGAGATCTAAGATAACGGTGAGGTTTTTTTCTAATACGTTTTAGTTGTAGTTAGTTAGGCATGGGTCCAAACATGCTCAGGTCAAAATTATAATTCAAATTAAACTTGAAATAAAAATCTAATCTAGGGTTGAAATTAAACTTCGCTCCTAATTAGCATCAAAACAAACCAAATATTAAAATTAGATTAGTCACAAAATACTTAAATAATAATAACTTAAAATTGGGTTGCAAGCCTATAGTTAGTGCATTATTAAATCTCTTGGATTGGGTATTTTTCCACTTGATTCAATACACAATGCATCTATTTGGTCAAGAGGTATCCAAGAAAAATGTTTTCAGATACTTGAGATCAAATTTACAAAAAGGTGGTGAGATTGCTGAGGATGTAAATCATAGAATCAGAGTAGGGTGGATGAAATGACAGAGTACATCGGAATTTTTGTGTGACTGCAAAATTTCCCTTAAGCTAAAAGGAAAATTTTATAGAACAACTATAAGACAGACAATGTTATATGAAGCAGAATGCTGGCCAACACATAGACAATATGAGCATAAAATAGGGGTAGCAAAAATGAGGATGTTAAGGTGGATGTGTGGTAATACGAAGATGAATAAGATAAAAAATATTCTCATTTGACGAAAGGTATCAGTTGGATGCTCCAGTAAGAACAAGAGTTTATTATCCAGAGCTAGACACAAAGAGACGCAGAGGTCAACCCAAACTTACCTGAATAAAGGTAGTTAAACAAAACCTAATGGGATGAGATATAGATTGACGGACAGTATGTCTTAGGACGGAGTGGATAAAAGCTATAAGCTTGGTGGAAGGTTAAACCCATTAGTGATTCTATGTTCCAGTCGTCCCTTTTTTAGTTTTTTTCCTCTCCTTTCTTCCTCCTTTCACCTCTCTTATATTTTAGTTTATTTTTCTTTTCTTTTTTTGTCTTTTTTTCACTTTTTTCTTAGCTTCCCCTTTTTCTCTCTCTTTGTCTTATTTTCTATTTATCATTGGGTTCATCTATCACCGATCCAAATTAACTTAGATTAAAAATGTTGTTAATATTGATGTTGAATTAAGTATACCATCTTCATCTTCAGGTGTTCTTCCACTTTGTACTTGAGTTTGTATATGTTGATTGCCTTTATATGCTCTTCAAATTCAATTCTTATAAGATAATAAATTCAAGGAAAATTTGTAAAAATATTTTGACTCCAAATTAAATCATATTAATTCAACAAACCTGGTGAGAATTTCACCTCACAACTCTAGGGGATACTTGGCAGGAAAGAAATTTTCAATTTCTTGATAATCTTAGATATTGGTAGTTTACTAGTTTTAATTTTCTGTTTGATATATCTTTTAAAATAAATAACATTCCTAGAAAATAATGTTTCCTAATAATGTGTTTAGCTATATTTCACAAAAAAAAATCATACGAGATGAGAATTTAATTTTCCTGAGTTAATTTTTTATTCTAATAAAAATATCACACTTAAATTCATAAATAATTAAAGTAATTAATAACAATATTACATAACTTTTTAACTCTTGAGAAACTTATATAAATATTCTCAAAATTATTTATGATTAACTAAATAAATTCTATTCATATTCAAGATTCATATTCAAGATTTTGGATATGAAATTTTTTCCTCCTACCTTTGGTTGTATAGAAGAGAACGGAAAGTCAGAAAAAACAAAGAAAAAATATATTTAAATTAAAATAAAAAAAGTAGAGAGATAAGATATATATTAATTTTTGAAAATTTCCTCTTTTTTCTCCTCTAATCAAACAAAGGGTCAAAGATGCTGCATTTGGTGGGTTGTCAAATGTTTATCTCATCAGCGAAAGAAATAATGACGTTAGTGACAAGGAAAGAATGTCAACTATTTCCATTTACAGAAAACTAAAACGATCCAATTTAAAATTTAAAGGAGTAAAAGAGAACTTTCTTTAAATTAAAGGACTAAAAAGTATATTAAAAAAAAAACACATGCATATAGATATATATGAAGAAAAAAATAATAAACAAAAATAAAATGAAAATAACTATTAATAATATAATTTTTTTAAAAAAATCATCAAATCATAATTCATATATATGATAAATTTATGGACTTTTAAAATAATTTAAACAATGATTTATAATTAAATTATAATATATAAATAGTAATTTATGATAGTTAAATTATTTTATAATTTTAATACATAAATATTCAACTCTTAAAAATAGACTCAAAAAGTACTTATCTTTCTATCTTTCTGCAAATAATAATAGATAAAACAATTATTAGTTTATTATATTATTTTTTGTGAAAATATCTTTGGATCACATACAATAAACGAAATTTATGTTTGATCTAATATAATAACAAATTTATCTACAACTTTCCTAATTTAATATAAAAAAAACTGCTTACAATATTTTACTTTGATTTAAATCACAGTGGACGATCTGGAATATGAAACGAAAATCTACGATGCGTCAATTCGATTTGGCTAGCAAAAAACTTTAGAACCTGGAGTGCACTTGTCGCATGTGCTATGTATCTGTTTACTAAGATTCTAGCTAGTGGGAAGCAATAAGAAGGAACGAAAAAAGAAAATAATGCAAGAAACGAATATAACAGCATGGTTGCGCGCGCGAATATTTGATTGTCGCTGGGATGAAAAGGTGTAAATTGCTTAGTTTTATAAATCTTTTTTACCACCAGGTATTTGAATTAATTGATGTGTAATTGTTTCAATTTAACCAGTATTTTTTAGTAATTAAATTTTAAATATGTAATTTTGTTAAATACTTCTATAATTTCAGTTTGAGTTGTTAAAATTTTGTAACTCAAAACTTTTTCCGATTTGATGAAATTGTCTCTGACAAGAGATAACTCTAACCTCTAAAAAATATCAAACATTTACATTTATACCACTTAAAATAATTCTGTATATACATGTGGTTGGGGGGGGGGAGAGAGTACTATTTGTTATATATGTATAAATTATAATTATATATTATTTTGATTGATTATGTATATCTAATAAGAAAGTAATCACATGGTTCATACTGCTGGGTATCTCGGACCCTCAAATATCAAATCGAATCAAATTGTGGAAGCGAAAATCAAAAAATCAAAGGGAGAGAGAGAGAGAAACAATCAGAATTTGTTTTACGTGAGAAAACCTTACTCAATGTGAGAAAAGGAAAAACTCACGGAACCTAATCCCGTATCAAAATCCACTATAACAATAATCGGTTACAATGAATCAAAAACACACCAATATGGTGGTACACTCAACCTCTTCAACAATGGTGGTCACTCAAACACTCACAGTGTTTCACTCTAAGCTCTCAAATATGCAGGCACGGTGGCTTGCTCAAATATGGCACTCAAGACTATCACTTGAGGCTCTCAATTTCTGTGTGTCTTTGCCTCCACCCTTACTCATCTATTTATAGGATGAATTAGGTTTACAATGGGCTGGGCCTAAGCCATCAAATATTATTTGATTTGGTCAATCAAATAAAAACAGAATCAAATAAAAATGGAAAGTGTTAAAAAACGGAAATTATCCAATAAATCTCTCCCTTTCGTTTTTCCAAAGCGACCGGGGTCTTCAAAATTCAACAACTCGGCCTTCTCATGTCGGCTTCATCATGCCGAGTTCATCAGCCCCGCTCTTTCACAGCAATCTTCAAATTTCCATGCTGGTACCAGCTTCTTCATCATGTTAGACCAATTCTGACTGGTGTGCACCTTCCCAAGTGTGAACTTCCCATCTTCCACTGCATCTCGTATCCAGTGATACCTCACATCAATGTGCTTGGTGCGAGAGTGATACGTCGAATTCTTCGCAAGATAAATTGTGCTTTGGTTGTCACACATCAGCTCATACTTATCTTGATCATGACCGAGTTCCATGAGGAACTTCTTCATCCACAACATCTCTTTACTTGCCTCGGTCACGGCAATGTACTCGGCCTCGGTCATTGAAAGTGCCACACACTTCTGTAATTTTGATTGCCAAGAGACTGCTCCTCCAACAAATCTCATCAAATATCCAGTCGTCGACTTCTTCGAGTCGGAATCTCCTCCCAAATCGGCATCTGAGTAGCCTTGCAGCTCGGCTTCACCTTCTCCAAATCGTAGGCATAGATTGGTTGTACCTCGGAGGTATCTGAAGATCCACTTCACTGCTTCCTAGTAATCCTTGCCGGGATTCGATAGAAACCGGCTCAGCACACCAACTGCATACGCCAGGTTGGGTCTAGTGCAAACCATTGCATACATCAAGCTTCCAACAGCAGATTGGTACGAGATCTTCAGCATCTCGTCTTTGTCTTCATCAGACTTCAGACACTGCTTCTTACTGAGCTTCATGTGTCCGGCTAAGGGGGTGCTAACTGTCTTAGCTTTGTCCATGCTGAATCTCTTCAAGATCTTCTCAACATACTTCTCTTGACTTAGCCACAATAGTTTCTTCTTTCTATCCCGGATAATCTTCATTCTGAGAATCTGCTTTGCGGGGCCGAGGTCCTTCACAGCGAAGGATGAGCTCAATGCCTTCTTCAACGCAACAATCTTCTATTTGCTTTGTCCTACAATCAACATGTCATCAACATATAACAGAAGGATCAGAAAGTCTCCGTTCTCATACCTCTTCACAAATACACAATGGTCAGCTTTCGTCTTCATGAACTTGTGCTCTGTCATGAAGGAATCAAACTTCTTATACCACTGCCGAGGTGCTTGTTTCAAGCTATAGAGACTCTTCTTCAACCGGCATACCATGCCCTCACATTCTGGAGCTCAGAACCCTTCAGGTTGCTCCATATATATCTCCTCCTCCAGCTCACTGTGAAGGAATGCGGTCTTCACATCCATCTGTTTTACCTCAAGATCCATTGTAGCTGTCATGGCTAACACAGTTCGGATCAAGGTCATCTTCACAACAGGAGAGAAGATTTTTTCAAAATCAACTCCTTTCTTCTGATTGCAGCCTATCACTACAATCCGGGCTTTGTATCTCGGCTTCTGCCCGTTCTCTTTCTGTTTGATCTTGTACACCCACTTGTTCTTCAGAGCTCGTCTTCCTTTGGGTAGCTCGGTCAGCTCATAGGGTTGATTCTCATGCAGAGATTTCATCTCATCCTGCATGGCCTTCTGCTATTCTCCTTTCTCTGAGCTCATCACGGCCTTATCATAACTCTGAGGCTCACCATCTTCAGCAATGATGGTGTATTCATCATCAGGGTACCTTGAAAAAGGTCTCCTTTCTCTAGTGGGGTATCTCGGCTGTTCTTCCTCAGCCTCATCAGAACCTGGTTCTTCATTTTCAATTCGGATCCCGGCATCATCAGCTTCTTGTTGGTCATCATCTTCAACATCACCTTCAGCGATTTCTTCACTAGTTTCTCCCCCTGCTTCAGCACTTTCACGAGGGACGGGTTCTTCTCTTCGGACAGTAACCCAGACTTGGGGCTTCGAGATGTCATGGATGGTCTCATCCTCATGGAAGATTACATCTCAGTTTCTCACAATCTTCTTGTTGATTGGATCCCACAATCTGAAACCAAACTCGATTTTCGACGAACCGAGGTATATGCACTCCTTCGTCTTCGCATCCAGCTTCGCCCTTTCATCTTTAGGGACATGCACGAAGGCTCGACATCCAAACACCCTCAGGTGATCATAGGTCACTCTCCGACCTGTCCAGACTTCCTCTAGAATCTCTCCTTCCAGCGGTCTCGATGGTGAGAGATTTATTAAATCCACCGTTGTTCTCACTACCTCTCCCCAATATGCTTTTGCCAGTCCGGCATTCGATAGCATACTTCGAACCTTCTCTTCAATAGTCCGGTTCATCCTCTCAGCAAGCCCATTCAGCTGAGGAGTCTTGGGGGCGTCTTTTCAAGTCGGATCCCAACTTCTCTACAGTAAGCTTCAAAGGGACCACGATACTCACCACCGTTATCAGATCTGACCACCTTCAACTTCTTTCCAGTCTTCCTTTCCACCATGGCGTGGAATTCCTTGAATGATTGGAGAACCTGGTCCTTGGTATTCAAAACATAAACCCACACTTTGCGGGAATGGTCATCAATGAAAGAGACAAAGTACTGAGCTCCACCGAGTGATCTCTCAGACATGGAGCAAACGTCAGTATGGACGAGGTCAAGGATGCACCTCCATCTCTTGGGTTGATCCGGTCTCACAAACGATACCCGGTGCTGCTTTCTAGCTAGGCAGTGCGAGCAACTCTCCAGCACTTGACCCTTCAACCCGGTCAATAGCTCTTTCTTCTCCAAAATCTGGAGTCCTTTCTCGCTCATGTGGCCGAGGCGCTTGTGTCACAGCTCCAAGTTTGGTCCATCTCGGACAGAATTGGCTTCTCCGCCACTGGTCTTTCCTTGCATAACATACAATGAGCCTTCTTTTTTTCCTCGGGCTACGACCAAGCTTCCCTTGGTCAGCTTCCATCTACTTTCTCTAAAGTAATTTACTGACCCGACATCATCTAGTTTTCCAATCGAGATCAAATTCAAACGCATGTCAGGTACATGCCTCACATCTTTCAGCATAACCCGACATCCTGTGTCTATGGTAAAGGTTACATCACCAATACCAACAATCCTACTAGTCATCTGATTTTCCATCTTTACGACACCATAATCTCCCTTATTGTAGGCAGAGAAGAATCCCTCATATGGGGTGACGTGGAACGAGGCACCGGAGTCAATAATCCAGGTGCAGTCATCATGGGCTATATTCAACATTTCCTCACTGAGGAGGAATATCTCGGCATTCGGGTTGGCAGCCACCGCCGTGGTGCTCTGATCACTGCTTCTTTTGGGAACAATTTGATCCGGCTTCACACAGCCGTTCTGTTCATTATTCTGCAGAGTCCTGCAGTCCGGCTTCTTGTGTCCTACCATCCCACAATAGAAGCACTTCAAGTCATGCTTTGGCCTTGACCGGCCTCTGAACCTATCTCATCCACCTCGATCTCGGCTCTTGCCACGACCCTGGGAGTTGGTCTTTCCTCTGTTCTCAGCAACGTTAGCCTCAAACGTGCTAGATACACCTTGTTCTCTTCTTCTGGCTTCTTCATTCAGTAGGTTGTCTGTCACGGCATCCATCGTCAATTTTCCTTCTGGAACCAAGTTGCTCAAAGTCACCACCAAAGTATCCCAACTTTCCGGTAACGAACTCAGCAACAACAAAGCATGCATCTCATCATCAATTTTCATATTAGCTTTGGGTAGTTGATTCACAATACCTTTGTAGGTGTTGAGGTGCTCGATCATACTCATGTCATCCTTGTATTCAAGCTTCACAAGGCGGCGGACCAGGTGTGCTTTGTTCCTGGGAGTCTTCTTCTGAATCATGGACTCCAATTTGTTCCACAACTCGTACGTGTTCGTGAACTCGGACACGTGCTCAAAGAGGCTTTTGTCAATGTATTTCCTGATCGTGGCCACCGCCTTACGACTCAGGATCTCCCAGTCCCTGTCCGACTTGCCAGTCGGCTTCTCCTCCAAAACTATGGGATCATATGGATCCTTGCAGATAAGATGATCCTCCATCATCGACCTCAAATAGTTGAAGTTATCTGTGGTCAACTTGAACATATCTCCGTCGTGAGTTATGCCACTGGTCTCCATCTCGTCTCCTTTAGAACCCGTCGAACCCGGGCTCTGATACCATTGTTGGGTATCTTGGACCCTCAAATATCAAATTGAATCAAATTGCGGAAGCGGAAATCAAAAAATCAAAGGGAGAGAGAGAGAGAGAAAAACAATTAGAATTTGTTTTACGTGAGAAAACCTTACTCAATGTGAGAAAAGGAAAAACTCACGGGACCTAGCCTAGTATCAAAATCCACTATAACAATAATCGGTTACAATAAATCAAAAACACACCAATATGGTGGTACACTCAACCTCTCCAACAATGGTGGTCACTCAAATGCTCACAGTGTTTCACTCTAAGCTCTCAAATATGCAGGCATGGTGGCTTGCTCAAATATGACACTTAAGACTATCACTCGAAGCTCTCAATTTGCGTGTCTTTGCCTCCACCCTTTCTCATCTATTTATAGGATGAATTAGGTTTACAATGGACTGGGCCTAAGCCATCAAATATTATTTGATTTGGTCAATCAAATAAAAACAGAATCAAATAAAAATGGAAAGTGTCAAAAAATGGAAATTATGCAACACATACTTGTATATTCTAGAAGTATATATTATATTGATTTTGATTTATAATTATTTTAGAATTTTTTTATAATAATTTATACATTTTATTCAACCAGTTAAATTATATTTATTGATTATGTAAAATAAACTTTTAATCAATGACAAATTTTTAGATAGCATTATCTATCAAAAAGTAATTGAAAATTATAATGATTGATGTAAGATGAATTTGTAATTTGATCTTAAATTTTAATGTAGATGATGAGTGTGTTTGGTATAGATGAGAGAAATAAAATATATAAAAATAAAAAGAGAAAGTGAAAATAGAAGAGGAATAAAGTGAAAAGTAAAAAAGTTTAACTTAAGAGAAATAAAGAAAAGATAAAAAGAAAATTATAGAGAGATAAAAAAAATAGCGAAAAATTATACAATTAATCCCACCAATTTTTAAGATTATTTCTTCCCTCCATTAGCTGTATCAAACGAGACTCTCCCAATTCGATCCGCGCAAAGTATTTGTGTCTGTGGAAACAAACAGACGCTAAGTAAGTATAATGTTGATTGAATTTCTGTGTAAAGTAAATTTTATGAAAACCATATCTACGAGTCCCTTTCCTCCTCTCAGCCACTTTTGGATTCTCCACTAATTGCCATTTTTGTCGGGATCTTCCTCCTTTGGCAGAGGCGATTATTTCACAGCCCTTCGATGTTTTGACGAAGATCACGACCTCCACCGTTGAGACTTGCCACTCATGGTTCTGCATTGGCCATGATGAACACCATCTTCATTTAGAAAACGGGTGTAAACTGAGAAGCAAAACCAACCCTTTAAAATAAGCGTAACGAGCGGCAAAAGTGCTTGAATGGAATGAATTTTTTAAGAATATTTTAATGGTAAATTTCAAATTGTCGTCTTAGATCACTTTTTGGTGATCCCATAAACATTATGTAAAATTGAATATCTCTCAAGATTTCTCCCATTTTTTTCTTTAATGATAAAACTCATTTTGAGATCTTAGGAAGAGATAATTTTTTTAAAAAATATACATATCTTGAGTGTTCTTTTACAAAAACTCATTTTCCACATTGGAATCATATTCACCTCCTAGGAGATTTACTAAAGATTAGATCTTGAGTCCAAAATCTTTACTCAATACCTAACATAAAGATAAATTTATTAATTTTTATAATAATTATTTTTAAAATTATATCAATACTATTTCAAAAATAAAAAAAATAAAATAAGCTATTAACTCACGGTATAAAACACAATTTTTCATTTATTGTAATTTTTTTCTAGGAAAAATATCATATAGCAGTTTGAAGTGTCATTCAATTATATATCACTATTTCTTATGCATAATGAAACTAATTTTGAAATATGAAAATTTTGTATTACGTCAATTTTGATCGAATTAATTATACTTAGAACATGTGACTGAATCATACGAACATATTTTCTTATTAACAAATATTAATTTATTAATTTATTAAAAAATATTAGTTAAAGATATTTAAATATGCTACTTATATTTTCCTTTTCTCTCTTCATCTTAAGTCTCTCTTCTATAATCATCAGACTAACCTCACATCTTCACCGTATGAACATATTATCTAGTTTCAATCACCTAAGTACTCGATAGCAACCAAATTGATTTCTTAATTTCATTTCAGTTCAGTTATTAGCGTTCACGAATTTACCCGGATGCATGAGTAAAAATAGCTATAAAGCTCATGGTCAGTGCTAGTCTGACCATTCAATCAATACATAATTGCGCATAACTGCAAAAGAAGACGATGAAAGAAAAAAGAATGAACATAACACCACAATGAGAGAATATGGTATTTATAGGCTCTAGTAGGCAATCAAAACTTGCGGTAATAACCAATGCAATCCAGAGGAAAGAGGCTTGGTGGCTCCACACTGGGCCTTAGTCCTCTATTTACCACTCATGTGGTTGTATAATTTATATCCTCTTGAGAGGGGAAATAATCTATATATATATGATGAGTAATATGAAAATATAAAAAAATCTAAAAAAATAATGTAGGTGTATAAAATAGGGTACGAAAAGATTAAGATTGTTTTATAAATATAAATATCTCTATATTGATTTTATTTGTTAATCAAGTTATCCATAGTTTTAATTATGAGATTTTAGTTTTGGTTAAATTAGTTTGTTGATCTTTTAATTTTTTGTTGATTCAATTTGGATCTCTAAGGCAAAATTAGGTGTACAGCCCAACAAGGGCATCCGCCCCCTGTAATACATAAACATTATAATATTTACATATAAAATTTTCTTTTGTCCCCTTCTAATATTACTTTAATAATTAAATCTGCTTGCCTGAGACAACACACCAATTAAAATCGATCTGAAGTCAAGGCTTGTGACCGTGGATATTATTCACTCCAAAGCATTTGCTTTCACATTTTAATTCCCTATACTTTCATACTGGTGACATTCTAAATATAAGCTATGAGAAACAATTTATTCATTTATGTGTAAACTTCTTTATAACCACTCAACTTTGTGCGGGGAGCCTTAAAACAGTGCATCACCAAAGGATTTCTTTTTGTTTGGTCTATCTCAAAACAATAATTATCTTAGATTATTTTACACAGATTAAAAAATAATAAATAAATAATTTTTATAAATTAATCTTATATAATTATTAATTTATTTATAGATTTTATTATTCACTATTAATATTATATGAGATATAAATAAAAAAAGTAAGTAATATTATATTAAAAAATTAAAATAATAATTATTTTAAAACATTTTTTTCTCACACAACAATTATAATAGAATAAAAAAGTAAGATCTATTTATTATTTTGTGACCCTTTAATTATATATATATATAATTAACCTTTAGCATTTTAAGTTTAATGTTATAGTTTTCCTATTTTTTATATGTTAAATTTTCTTCTCTTTTAATATTTATTTTATTTTTGGTTTCATCATTATTAGTCGGGTTCTTTTAGTTATCAATAAAGTTAATAAATATTTTGTACTTATATTATGGATTAAAAAAAAAACTCTTGGTATTAATTTAGCCTTTCATTACTATAAAATTTACTATTTATTTTTAAATCATAAAAAGTTATCGCTTTATTGAATTTTTTTTCTAATAAAGACCTCTTTAAACAAAAAAATAAGACTAAAGTGATGACCCATACATACATTTTAAGGCAATTAATTAAAAAAAAAAAAAGTTTCATTCAACTCAACTGATATAGCTTTAATTTGTCTTTTTCTGGCATCAGGTACTTGAATTGATGCTTTCCCGAGTGAAGAAATGAATTGAAGCGAAGGAGGGGCAGCCTTTTTTCATGAGGAGTGGAAAAGTTGTTCATCTTTTTCAAGTTTAGGCTCAAAATTATAGGGCACTGTAGGGGTGGGATGGGAGAGAAAGGCATAAAGCCATCACTGTTAAAGTGCAAAAAAGGGAAGCGTTGTTTACTGGCAATGGGCCACCATGCATCATGTTAAATGAAATGTCAAAGATAGAGGGCATCCATTTTCACGGAAGCCCTCTCCTAACAAATCTCCCAAAATCCCACACCTGTAATCATTTCAATTTTATTTCATATTTGATACACTATAATCTTTACTAGTTTGTAAAAGTAATTAATGTGAAAGCTGCTTATCTTTTGGAAAGTACCCCTATGATATTTTTTTTTATGATTCATGAGCATGTCTTTCTTTACAAAAAATAATATTCAAAAACTTTTGAAATTCATCCACATCTATATCTCCCTCTCATCCTTCTAAATACAAAAGTGAGATGAAAAAAGATCATGATCTATAAATGAATGAAATCAAAAAGATTTTTAAGTTTTGGAGTGGACTGTATCCCCGGACATTTCATGCAAAAGACAAACAACTTTGACAAATTAAATTATAATCATTCCAGCTCAGAAGTGCTTGAAGCTGATGTTCTTTCCTCCTTTCTTATTATTGGGTTTTATTATCATAATTTTAATCGGTAAGTGAATAAATAATCAATTATAATTCTACGGTTCCCTTTTGGGCAAGTACTTCAGAAATTAGGTAAATTATTTTTTCGGTCATAAATTAGGTATGTTAATTGAACCTTATATTATACTTCACTGCGGCATATATACTAGTTAATTCGATATTGCCAATTTTTCCTTTAGATATAGCCACTACGTAAGAAGTTTAATTATTATGTAATTAGAACCGCATAATTGGATCCCACCATACTTCATTAAAGCATTAAGATCTGGACGTGCCTGCATTGGCAACACACATGGGAAGCAGCCCTTGGAAATAACGGTAGAAATATACTAGGTTAAATTAGGTTTTATTATAGATTTAACTTGAGTCGATCTTAAATTTAAGGTTTAAATTATTTATTTAACTCATGTCTTTTTATTTGGAGTCTGATGCAATTTTTTTTCAAAGTTGGACTTAGTATTAAGAGTATATCTAATTGTCCATTCTGTAGTTAAATTTTTTAAATAGGCCAACATTTCTACCTCTATAAATGTCCTAAGCCTTTTTAGTAGGTTAAGATATTTAAAATTTTAAATAAACAAATAAATATAAAAATCAATATTTTATAGAGTATTGAATATAATAATGATAGTATTGTTATTAAATAAAGATAAAAATCAAATGACATCAACTGTATCAAACTTAATAAATGATATATTTGGTAATATTGTATCATAATTTTTTTTTATCAATTCATTCACTGAATCACGTGATGTTATTGTAATTATCATTTGTAAAAAATAGTTGCTATTTATATTTTAAATAATATATCATAGGCTAAA
>PYAF01005672.1:168147-219483 GCA_007407185.1 Glycine tomentella
GCTATTTATATTTTAAATAGTATATCATAGGCTAAAACAAAGTGAAATGATAAAGTATAATTATGTGAACTTCAGATTTAAAGAAAATCAATGGTATAAAAATTGAATTTTTCATTTAAATAAATCTTTTAAAAATCTTAATATAAATTATTCAATACACAGATAACGCATGCTAGCAAACTAAAGCATGATGATAATGTCAAATATTTACTTTTTAACAATTTATACTTCCTCGAGAAATTATTAAAAAGTATGAGATTATTACATGTCTATAGTTTTGGCTACTTTACATTATATATATATATATATACACTCAATTTTTTTCAGTTTACAAGAAACAACTAATAATAATATATCTTGAATCACCTAAAAAATTTCCACTCCTCCAACAAAAGGTGATTGCGCACTCCAATAATTTATCAATTGTAAGATATACTATTCCTCTGATCCTAACCCTTTGTAATTCCTTTTGGTCTCTTTAACTTTTTCCCGCGTTTCCTTGACTAACCGTACACATAAAAGCAACAAAATGTCAAAAATTGTTGTCTATGCGGAACACTTAAATTATTTGATTTTAGTCGTATAGAGATAGCAAATACTGTCATAAAAATTCAGATTAATTATTTGAATTGGAATTTTCCATTGTCCTAATCTGGCTCGGGGTACGGGACTAGGAGGACCATATATTAATTGATACACCAAGACATTTAGCCGCAATCGTGTTTCTTCAGATTTGATACCTAATTTGCATTATTTTAATTTTCATAAAAAAAAAATCTTATACTGTTGTATTGTAGTACGGAGTTCCTATTCACACAAACAAAACACACCAGCAAAGTGCAATGAACCATAAAGACTTCCAAATAGTTTTGGTATCGGTATCGGGTACACTTCTTGAAGATGTCATGCATGAATCATGCTAGGAACTAATATCTTACAACACTTCTTGATCCTGGAATTTTTGTGAACATGTGGTTTTCGTTATTCCATTAACAACACTTCTCAACCATATCACCGACTTCCGAGACCCCACTTTTGTTAAATCCATCAAGGTGAGTCTCATTTATGGGCGTAATAGAACATGCATGCCCCCGCAGCACTTTCTTTATTTTCTCTTCAGAGGAAATAAAAACAATAATTTTGCGCGAAATTAAAATAAAAAGTAGTGGAGAGATAATTTCATGATTCAAATCAGACAGACACTTTTTCCTTTTCCATTTTTTCAGTGTATAATGATTTTATATATACATACGTACCAAGATAATTGGCTCAACTGGTCACTATTATTGAAATCTTATTATTACACATCATGGCTACATATTCGCCGGTGGAAACTATGTGAGCCAATTTTGAGTGGTGACGTACACATATAAGATAAGCCTCTAATGTGACTATTCCTAAATTCTGAAAAAAAAAAGATGATCGACAAAAGAAAGAAAAATGATTTAGCCGTTAAAATGCACAGGCGTGAAATGTTTGCGTCAATTATTGAATTTCTTTTGTTTTAAATTTAAAAACAACAATAAGTGGAAGACGGGAATGTATGGACTCATGGATACATGCCCATGTGTAATGTGTTTTTTATATGTTATTGTCATAATCTTTAAATTGGAAACATATGAAGATGTCTTTGATTTCGATAAAACAAGAATGCGGCGGCTAAGAATTCCCCAAATGTCGCCACCAATTACTCCTAGAACCCACAACTTTATAATCGGCGTTAAATTAACGACTGAAAAGAGAGAGAAGGAGATCTTTACACTGCAGAACGTACATTAGATGCCAAATGAATTGAAGGCGTTCAAAAACAAGAAGAGAGAGGGAGACACACACATTCGGTTTTTTTAATCCTGTTCAATCAACGCAGCAGATTATACAATAGTAGTATTTCTCTTAAACTCTCCCAAGTCAAAACCAAGATCCATATATTATAATCTAACTCCAATTGACATAGTAGAGACACAATACATAAAGTGATATGATAAACACTTTGAAACCACCAGGATCCTTTTGTATATATGATTAAAAGCACAACTCAAGATAATTTGAGGGGGGAACAATAATTGAGAGAGAGAGACAGAGAGAGAAAGAGAAGTTAATTAGCTGCTACTTATTTACACATAATTTGAGGGGAACCAAAACACCATGAAAAGAAAAAAAGAAGAAATAATTGAAAAATAATGTTTACTTAATTAATTCGATGGTCATAGTTAAGCTGAGGATACCAAATAAGATTCTCTCTTTCATGCATTAGAATTATACTAGCATATAGCACCATTAATTGCTTTAAACTTTATGAAATCACAAACATCAATCCTTTTTTTTTTCTTCTTCTTCTTATTCTGTTTGCTGGCCCATATGCTTTAATCAGAAGAACAATTAATCCAGGACTCCACCATACCTTGAGTTCTGGCTGCAGTAGTTACAGTGAAGTCTGGTCCCTTCTCTCCATGAAAATCCGATGAAGAAGCTGAGTAGTGTACTTTGCCATTAGTGACAACAGCTCCCTCCCCAATGTCACTGTAGTTAACAGTGCCACCGAGAGCTCCTCCTCCTCCTCCTCCGTGATCGCAATCATTGTTGGTAATGGTGCCCATTCTCTGGGCCCATTCCGTTGAAGAATTGGTAGCATTACTCAAGTTGTTGTCGTTGCCACTTGACAATGCTCCCACTCCAACTGATGTTGACGAAACCATGTTCTGATGAAGACATCCGAGGTCAGTGTTAACATGGTCGTGTCTCAGTCCCAGTTCCTCATACAACCCCATTTTGAGATTCGCCGGAATTTCCAAGGAGTGTTGTTGTTGTGTTCTGGAGACAAGAACAGAAGAAGAGTTACCAAGAGTGTATTTGGAATGATGATATGCCTCGAGAGTACTAGTGTCTGGGGTGGTGTTGTTAAAGTTGAGAGGCTGTTTCACAAGGCCGAAATGCTCAGATAGTTGTTGTTGTTGTTGGTAGTTAATGGAAGTTGAATTAGTAGAAGAGTTAGTTGAAGGTGGTAGTAAAGTGTTGGAAAAGGAGGGAGGAAACGGGTGAAGACTTCGAAGTTGGAGTTTTTGTGCAAAGGGGCGAAGAAGGTAAGGAGGTTGTGTTGGAGGGTCCAAAGGGTTAACGTTAACGTTGGATCTCAAAGTTGGTGTTGCGGTGGAAGCAAAGAGATCCAACCTTGTTCTCGGGAAAGACGAGGATGTGAAGGGTGGTGCTGGGATGCCAGTGAATTCCTGAACCATGGCTCGGAAATTGGTGGTGTCTGTGGTTAGCACAGTGGTAGGTGCCCGCCTAGAAGCTCTTGACCGTTTCTTCGGGTTTCGAACCACGTTGGAGTTGTTGTTGTTGTTATGGGTTTGAATTTGATCATTGTTGGCGGCTGACACTGAAAGCATTAGTCCTCGGGAACCACTTTCTGGAGGCAAGGTAGGAAAAGCACCACTATTGTTCCCTCCTGTTTGACTTGACACAAAAGCTTGGTTATGTGGCGAGGGTACTGATGATGATGAACAAGGTATCAACCCAACAAGATCGGTTTGGTTTGGTTGGGATCTACCTGTTTTGGACCACATCACGTCAAGGTTTAACAGTGGTTTTGAACTTTGTGTGATGGGATCCAAGTAGTTTGATAAAGGGTCGAACATGTGGGTGTTTTGGAGATGGTGCTGTTGTTGTTGTGATGGTGGAATAAAGCGAGCAACTTGGCATGGTGGTGGTGGTTGTGGTTGGTTGGTTAAGAACGCAGAGAGTGGTGATGATTCGGCGCGTGAATCATACTCTTCATCGGCGCCGCTTGAGGATTGCAAGCTCCCGCTAGTGTTGGCCGACTCCATGAGAGCAGAAAATGGAAAGACGTGAGGGATACAAAGAGTAGAGAGATTCTGATTACTTGCACATAGAACAAGTGTGCATTTAAGAGGGTGCTATGGTAGCTACAGAATGAGGTATGGGAGCGAGACAAAAAGAGAGAGAATTTTTTTCTGGTTGTGGAAAGACAAGCTAGTTTTCTTGAGAAAGTGCTTCCTCCCACCCACGTCTTTAAGGGCTCTATGCGAGACTGCAACTGCCACACAGACAGAGTGCTTGGATCACTTTTACTTAATCTGTGTTTGTGCAAAAGGGTAGTGTTACGTAAACAAGGGAATAAACAGCCCACGGATGATCATGCATTTAATATACTTGGTGCAGAGAGATTGTGAATACAAGTTACTCTGTTTGGGACTTGGGAGGGTAGGAGAAGTCTTTGCTATGTCTCTTGCCTCTTTCTTTGTCCTGGGTTTTGGATTACTTACTACTACAGATTTTAAAAAGGATCAAAGTATTAGGGTTTCAAGTGAAAGCGAAAAGGAGGAGAGATAAGGGAAAAGAAAAGGATAGTTCTCTAGCCTTTTCTCCTATAAAGAGAGAGAGAGAGAGAGAGAGAGAGAGAGAGAGAGAGGCTGCTTCTGGTAGATATGTGGTTTCACCAGCAAAATATCGGAGTGGGGTAGCTATAGGAATTAAGATAGAGAGAGAGGCTTTGTGATGGCAGGCTCTTAGTGGTCAAACTGTCAAAGTATGTGAGATTTGTGGTTTTGATTTAGAGACTGAAATGGAGGAAAGACATAATATAGAAGAATTGAAAAGGTTATGTATTATTTATTTAGAACGTTATTTTCTTACTGTTCATATCTTACATTTTGCGGAATAATGAGGTGTGCAAGCAACCTTACTAGAGTGATGGTTGTTGAATTACATAAAGGTAAGAGATCAACCATATTTGGCTTTCCAAATTGCGTCAAGAAACGACTCAATATACGTCCATATGTTATTATTGTATAAAATAAATTTATGCCTCCCTTAAAAAAAATTATGCCCAAAAAGTTGAGTATAAGATTGTTTTGACGGTAAACACAAGAAACAATTTTTATATCTTTTTGTTATTGATATTAATTATTAAAAAAATGAAGAAATGTGACTTATTTGTTTCCAGTAGCTTTGACCCAGTCGGAAATTGTTATTTATAAATTATTAATAGGGGGAAAATCTGAAATAAAATCTGAGAGAATCTTCCACAGCCTTCTTCTTAAATAAAGACGTAGAAGAGAAATCATGATATTTATCAAGTATACCTAATATCTTGTATTTTAGTAATTTTACATTATTTTTTCCTGTTAACTCTTTCTTCTTCTTCTTCTTATGATTCGTCTGTGTTAGTTGCTAATACCACCAATTTAGAAGCATATGCATGTGTAAAAATAATTCCAATTTTATTACCAGGTTCTCAAAGGATAGATGGGTGAATCAGTTCAACAACATGCATGTTGGTTCCAACCAACGAAACTTGTGACCAAAATCAACAAAAGTATTCCTTTTTTTTTTCTTTTCTTTTGTGAGTGTGTGATTTTGGGAAGGGGAAGCTGTTCAACAATCAAATGACCATCTAATATTAATAATCCTCAAAATAATTAACTTGGTCCATAGTATACGTACATAGCTGTCCGTATAGTTTCTACGTGTGAAATATTTATACCCTTTTAACTTTGCGATATACCTATATGCTCTGCGTACCTAAGTTTGCCCCCGAACAATACCAAGTCTATTAAGCAAAAACATGTACACTAGATTTCGAAAGTTTACTAGGTTGTACATATAATATGTTTGTAATCGATTCCCTGCCTACAACAATTTAAATCGTTTTTCTTGCTAATTGTTTCACCTGTCATCTAAAACTTAGGTTGGAATTTCATCTTAACTTTATAATATGATAGTTTATCCATGTCTTTACTGTGAAAAAATTGTGAACATTCCTGGTCATATACATCGCATAGCAGTAATATCTCGGTAATAATGTATGTAAATAAGGCTCAATATATGGCAATATGTGTGCGTCACCGTGTGTGTATGTATACTTGGTTTTCCTTAACGGGGACAACATGGGCCTACTAATCGTCCTTTTTATCTAAAATTTAAAATTCAATATTTTTATCAAAATTATTTATTGTAATTAAACTTTCAGGAAGTTGAGTAATCGAATGCCGCCAAAGAGCCACATCAATGGGATTATCTTATATTCTATCACTATGATTAGTCCAATATGAAAGAAGGAAGAACCGTAAGTATATAAAGCAGATGCCATACGGTCATACTACGCTACTTCTATTTTATTTTCTTCTTTATTCTGTTTGCTTTTATTTAATATTGTGTTAGATACCGAGATTGTGCAGTTTCCTTCCCCAAAAGTATTTTTCAACAACAATATTGAAACACTACACATCGCTCCAAAGGTCCAAAATAATTACAAATAGAACTGTAGATGGGTTTGTTTATTGGTTTGAGTATAAATATGCATTAATCTGCCCCAAACTGTTGAACTAATTGTGTCTGGTTTATGTTGCTTGAACATGTAAAACTACTTTAATGTGTATTACTGGATATGTCACCGTCCCCTCCATCTACAAGGATAAGCGATGAATCTAAGAAAGGTTTCGGAAATGATATTGATGGGACCTCTAATCTAATGTACATTATTGTCAAATGGACAGTAATTGGAGTCGTGGACATACCCATTGTTGTCTGATGATGATGCTGGCCGTTCGATTCACTTGTTGATCCCTGATGAACATATTTATCACTCATCTCTTCTAACGAAATAGAAGAAAAATAAAATAAAAAAACTTAATAGTGTGTTTGGTCGAGAATGCAAATAAAATATATATTTGAATTAAAATAAAATGTAAAAAATATACATGTATAAGATTCACTGAATTCATCTTATTTTTTTCTATTTTTCTCCATTCTCCTCTATCAAACACACACCCTAATTACAATATTTTAAATATTTCTAGTACTGATTTAATTAAAATGAGAATTTTATTATAATTAAAAATAATACCGTGCCCGTTGATGCATGCGTGTGATGGTGATGTTTTCCTAAACTTCGTAAAATTTATTTAATTTTGATATAAAATATTGTAAGAAAATATAGTTATATACCAAGGACATATTATTACATGTAATTATAATTAATGATTTTAAGTTCTATAACTGATTATTTTCATTGTTAATATGGATAACACCCTTAGTAATAATAATTTTTTTGGAATATTTTTGTATGTAAAAATATAATATTTATTGACATATCAACTAACATATATTTATTAAAATTTAAATTAAATAATTAATAGTATATTAAAAATTCAAAATAATATAAAAAATTACTCCTATAATTATAAAATATAAATATAATATTTGTGCTAGTCATGCGACACTAACTAATTAAGTTAGTATGGTAAGAAAATACATTCATATATACCAACTTCAGTACATATATAATATAATTCATCAATTTCCTTAAAAAGATATTCATAACCTAAAAAATTTGTCCGAAAACACTCCTATGAAAAAGAAAAGAGAAAACGCATTTATTTACCAATTTCATGTACACAACACATTCGATTATCATCAATAAACCACGAATATAAAACAATAAAACTGGTGAAGAAATATGTAAAATTGAATTATTAAATCTTAATAAATTTAATTAGAATGGATTGACAATATAAACTATAAATATAAATAATTAAATCGATGACGACATATGTAAAATTACAGTATTGAATATTTTAGATACCATTTTTAATGAATTTAATTATAATAATATAAAAACAATTTATTATTATGCTATATAACATAATAATAAATTGTTTTATATTATTATATATTCATCAATTGATTTTTAATTTTAAATTGACTATTTTAAAATTTATATTTAAAATATCTAATTAATTGGTACAATATTTTTAGAAAGTTAAATTTTTGGATTTAAGACAAGACTTAAATTTAAAATCACTATCCGCTGGTAAGAACAATTCGGTCTACATATTCAATGATGTATAAATTTTAGATTGATAATATAGCATAAAAGAAATATATAACGGGGATTCTATATAGCTTTAATTAGTGCATGATGGTGAGTTAATAATTGATTAAAGGAAGAGAGAAATCACATTCCAATTACCCCGATATATTCCCCAAATCGCCATGCCTTTTCACTGTTTAGTTTTTAGCAACACGTACGCGAATATTTTCTTGCCTCTCGTCCCTTTTCGGTGGTTTTCTTCTCTGCTATTATTTTCCACCATCTGTCAACAATCAATCAAAACAACTAAATAGATGGATACCCGAATAGCTGAAAAAGATATGTATGAGTGTGTGTGGATGATCGATGAGAAAAACGAGACTAATCAAAGGTTAAGAAAATTTGAAAAGTAATCCCCGAAGAAAGAAAAGAAGAAGAAACAAATATTTGGTCAATTTTTTATGTTTATTTATTTTTGTGTTGTTTTCTAAGGTGTGACCATGCTGTACGTAAACTGCTAAAGCCAAATTGGACGAATGTAGAAAGGTACGTAGAACAACCATACGAGGCGATAATGCAATTATTCGAATATTCCCGTACTACTATTTGAAATTAATTATATCATATTATGTATGGAAGATAATTTTTCAATTTCCTCACTTGAATTTCTTCTTTTGTTTTTGTTCAATTTTGTTTTCGCTTTGTTCCCGAGAAGGAAACTCTGTCACAGGTGATGCACACCACAAATATTTAGAGATCAAGCCAAATTTCCTTATTAATATATGATGCTTTTACCTAACCTAACCACGGAAACAATTTGAAATTTTAGATGCTTCAAACGCGTGATAAGACAGCACTAACTATATCATTTACTAATTTTTTTAGTATTGTTTTGCAGTTTAATTTTTTTTAAAAAAAACTTATTAATTACATTTAAAATTAATAATAGCAATTAACATTACTGTTATAAGTCACTCAGTTGTAACTTGCACGTTCACAGGCTAGCTAAATGATCAATAAACTTAGAAGAAAAACATACATGCTGGTCAAGCAAAGTGTCAACTTACAAACCCACGGTTTCATCTTAATTAAGAAGAAGAAAAAATACAGCCGTACGAGCTAGAAATTTAATATACTTTGGGTTGTGGAATCTATTTGTATTTTTGTTATATGAAATTGCATAATCTCTATACATTGAGATTAAGAAAATCAACAAATACTTCTGAGGGAACAAAACCTTTCTTAGAGAAGGCATTGCATGTATTGATTATTCATTGTACTAAGAATTAATCTAATCACATGTGTTATCGTAAAAACAATAGCCGAGAGGGTTCTTAACTGTTGAATTTTCTGTGATTCCTCCAAGTCCTTTTGTCCCTAAGTGCATTTAAAAGTGTTGGTATATTCCTTTTGGAAAAGTCGTAAAATTCGGAAACACAAAAAAAGAATACAAGTGAGACCCTCTCCCTCTAGCTTGTGCGGAGGATGATGGAAGAGATACCTTAATGATGATGCACGAGAGGTAACAGCCATTTTCTTGATTTATAGATTTGATATGAAGATAGTGATATGAATAGATAAACATATATAATTTTCAATTTGGGAATGCGACTGACATTTGGAGCAGTTGATACCAGTCGCCATTTTGACAAGTCCAATGCCACCTAACAATTTTCCATATTCTTTTTTTCTCCTTCCCGTAAACCTTATTAGCCCTTTCTTTTGGGGTACATTAAACTATTCCTAATTTATTTGATTCAAACGCTGTATTAAGGAGGCACTCGAGATTTTTGGAAATTTTAGTGTTAGATAATAAATTGTAATTGACAGAAATATAAAAGGAAAGTTAAGTGGTGGAAACTGAAAGAGCAAAGCAAAAAGGTTGGAGGTAGGACTGCGTCAAAGCCACATTACAAGTCTACGTAGTGGGTGTGGTGGGGTCATGTGGTCCAACCATTTGGGTATGGTCATGGTAGTTTTAATGTGTAGCACTAAAAAATGTTTTCTTTTTTCCTTTTATGTAAGTAAAACGTTATTTCTAACAAAAAAAAAGAGTCTTTTTAGAGAAAATTAATTTTCTAATACAGTTATTATATGTTTACATTAGTAGATGATGTAACGTCTAAAGTTCATTTATTTAATTTCTTAACTATTTTATTTTATGTTATATTTTTATTTTACTCTTTTGTCTTTTAAACCAAATAAAATAAAATGAAATTTCAGTAGACACAAAAGAAGTTAACAAAAGGAACGAAATATAAATATACACCATATTACATGTTTAGTCTATTTTATATTGTCATATTCATACTAACTATATTTGACATTCCATATGTCATAATACTTCAAACATTTTTTATTTAAGTATAAAGTTTTTCAGCTAGTATTCAAATATAGTCTTTGGTACTATTTCCGTCACTGAGTACGATGATGGGGTTGGTAACCGAGTTTGGATACATCGGAGCAAACTGAGAGAACGGATTGGTTGGGTCAAACTCTTCACTAAACACCAAAATTGGAAAATGGGCGCCGAAGTAAATATGAGCACGCAGTACATGATGCATAGTTACTACATAATAGTTTCTGACTTCATCCACATACCAGATATCCAGTACATCAAGAAATACTATGATCGAAGCCATCTAAAATAAAAATAAATCTAGTGAGAAATAAATTTCTCAGTAGGCAAATCTAAACCACTAAATAGGTTAGTAGGTTATGAAATAAGACAAAACTAATTCATCAAATAATTTAATAGAGTAGTAAATAAATTAATATATCTGAGCGAATGTGTAAAATGAATGTATGAATGCATAGAATGAAATGCAATGGTCACAGGTGCACATGGCCTCTACATATGTATATTATGTAGGAATGCTGCGGTCTTCTTACGCTAATCATGCATGAATTTCCATGTATTAGCACCTGATCTTTGGTAGTAACATAGGTCTGGTCTTCAAAACTCGAGTCAATCTCATAAATTCATAGGTCCGTTCTGGAAACCCGAATCATTCTCATTCATACCACAAAATTCATAAGATAAGGAAAATATTCCTATTCTTACAAAAAGCAAGGTAGTTAATAATTAAGTATTCTTCGTTCCTAAGCAAGGTAGTTAATAGTTCATACCTTGTTCACGTAAAATTTCACCAACTAAAATAAATCTATTTAACCTCTACGGGATGTCGATTTTTAGTGGTATAATAATTGTAGCCAAAAATCGGGTTCGTGAAACAATGAGAATAATATATATATATATATATATATATATATATATTAAAACACAGCTAGTTATAGCAAAATATAGTACTCAGAATAATTGTACTTGTATTACTTAAAGCCTATTAGGTTTACTTGCGGTTTAACCAGGTTTATTATATATATATATATATTTATATATGTCTATATATATGTATTTATAGTATATATATATATATATATATATATATATAAAAGACATTAAATAATTACTTAAGTACTATAACTATATATATATAAGATAACTATTTATGTATTATAGTTATATATATATATATATAAGACATTAAATAAATTCTTAAGTACTATAGCTGCTTACTTGGAAGGGCCGAGGTAAATATGGATATATAAGGAGGAAGCATTATGTGGAAGTAAAGCTTACAGGCTGCTGGAATCCATATATATATATATATATATATAAGCATGGTATGGCATAGGTACAAAGGTGCTTCTAAATGTAAGGCTGGCTAAACTACATGCACGTGGTCAGAGCTGCTGGATTCTATTTATTCCTTATGAGTCAAGATCTATGTGTATAAATACCCTAAAGAATAATTACTACAGTATCTACGGACCGAGATGCATGAATAGAGATATCTAAACTATTATCATAAGTGTGCCGAGATACCCTTCGTAAGTTTCCTTCACACACACACACACATATATATATATATATATATATATATATATATATATATTCTAGGTTGCCGCATCTTGCTAAAAATTCACAATATCCTATTTATGGTAAAACTTCAATCTTTAACTAATTAACGGTTAACCATGGCCTCATAAATACATAACTTAATCGTAAATTTTAGTTTCAAATTTTGAGATCGAAACCCAGCCTACCTATGATAATTTTGGTGAGTTGCTTTGAGAGCTGCTGGAGTAATTTTACGTGAGAGAGAGAAGTGTGAGGTGAGAAAATTGAGAGATTTTGGGGCAGAAATTTTGTAAGCTGCCAAGCTATTTTTATATTGCTGGTTATGATAAAATATCTAAGCTTCCTTATTTCATTCATCATTACTATTATTCCTCTCATTAATGCGTGCATTTACGTGGAACAGCTGAGAGCTTAGCTGAGGGGGTTTTGCCACCTGGAAGATTTCCTAAGGATTTGGATTCAACTTGTAATTCCTCACATGGCTGAGAGCTAATGCTAGAGTTTACATTAATATTTGTTGAAAATTATTTTTATTTTTTTTAATAATATTACCTATTCTATTTTTATAATTTTATATTATAATTATATAATTGAAGTTATTACAATTATTAAATAGAAGTTAAAAGTATAATAATTAGTTATGCATTTATTTATTTATTTTATATATATATATATATTTATTTATTTTTCTAGGATGTTACAGATGATGTACGCTAATAATATGCACAACTATTTTCATTATATCAATGGATAAATATATAATATTTATTAATGTACAAGTTTAACGATAATTTTTTTTTTGTTAGAATCAATACAATAATTATGTCATATATTAAGGAGGAAAAATTTAGTTGCAAGGTTTACTCTCATGAGTGTAATTTTGTTTAAAGAAAAATAAATGCTTAGTAAATATTAACTATATATATATAATAATAAGTATTATATAAAATATATATTTTTGTATATATTATAATTCTAACAAGATTATCAAAGTAAAAATTTAAATACAGACACATATGTCAACACCCAATTTTGTCCGCTTTTCTTAATATTTTATTTTCTAACATGAAATAAATAAATTACTCTTAATTGCTAAAATTGGATCATTCCATAGCTGAGCCCAATACAAGATATGCAACAAAATAAATAATGAAAGAATAATAATAAAACGAAAGCATATTGGGCCAACAAAACAGCACTCTCAATGTCCAATGCGTATTGCTATTGGCCCTAACACTTTAGTCATCCCACAATTGTCGCTTGAAAAATTGTACAATAAAATCTTATTTTTGTTGTGTTATTTGATTTTACTCCAAAATAATATAACGAAATTAAGATTCTGTTGTATTATTTTACTTTCACTCTTTATTGTACGACAAAAAATTGACTCTATTATGTTACTTATCCAATAATACAATAAAATTATATTTTTGTTGTAGGTTTTTTTTTTGTTTTAAAAAACATCATAACAAAAATACAATTTCATTATATTATTCATCCAATAACACAATAAAATCTTAGTTTCGTCATGATGTTTTTCTAAACAAAACAAAACACAGCAGAATTACACTTTTATTGTGGTGTTTTCTAAAAAAAAAGTGTATAAAAAACAAAAAAAAAAAAGTGTAACTAGAGTGTTACTAAGGACCAATACATACTAGAATTCTAGAAGGATGATGAAAAAAATTTAATTTTGTTTTATTAAACACCCAAAAAAAAGATTTAATCCTATTTAATAAAATGTATGTTGAGTTATGACTATTGACTAATGACTAATTTAGATGACAAGCCATTTCTTTTGCATATAGGAATTGGATCCAATCCATTCAAAGCAGCCCCTGGAGGAAGAATAAGCTTGGAAAGCAAGGCAGTATTTGGATGTTTTATAGCAGAAATAGGTGCACGTCATGGGTTTCAGTTTTTGCCACCAAAAACCCTTTCCACCATTATTAGTGCATAATAATAGTTAGTCTCAGTCATGCCCATTCCTAGGTTTATGCTGTTTTCTTCCCAGCATCGCTCCACTGCTGCGGCCCTCGCTGTTCTTCAAAGGTCACTCTCTAAAATCCCCACTTTTATATGTAATTGGGGATTTTGTTTTCCCACTTAGTTTAATTAATTTTGACGAATTGCATCATAGGCATTTGTTATGTTTATAGGTGTGTTCCCTCTAGGATAACTCAATCTGTTAGATATACAAAATCAACAAAACACGGTAAAACAAAACACGATCTTCATCCTGTATTCCACCCAGAATCCACCTCCACTTCCCAGGTTTCTCGCTCATGGGGTGCCTATGTTGTTGTATGTTCCCTTACTCCACTTTTTGTCTCTTATTGTTGCATTGCTATTCAACATCCGCGTGATTGTTTACCTCATTTCAAGTAAATTGAATTCTGTGTTTTATTCCATTTAACTGCAGCCAGCTGCTGTTCTAGGATTTGCCGGGCTTGCAGCTTTTTTTCACTATAATGATGAGAGGAGAGCGGTTCCCAAAGGTATTTGCAATCTGGTATTCTCAATTGATATCTGCTTTGAAGAGTTTGGAGTTCAATTATTTGGTGACAAGTGTTTCTTTTTATCTGTACCCTTCTTTAATTATTATGCCCTTTCATCATGAGAAATATTTGCAATCTTTTATTCCTTTCTTATATTTTGTTGCTACGCATGTTATCTTGAGTCCAGTTTACACCGAAAGGAAATTCTTACAGGTTTCGGATTGTTAGTGTCAAATATGGTTATGATAAAGGAGGTCAGAGGGTCTAAGTATATCAGTGATCTGGCGTACTGGTTATAAAGTTTCAGTGGTGTTTCATGAACTATGGAGTAAGGTCTAAGTATATGTTAGAATTAATTTTTGAAATATGACCTGATGGTTTTGGCTTTATGGCACTCTGTTAAATCCGTTGATGCAATTTATGAACATGCAAGCATTTTGCAAATGGGAAACTTTCCATGGTCAAAATTTTGACATGACATACACTGAGTAACATCAGTGTCTAAAAATGACGAGCTATGCACCTTTTGCTCATTTTTTGCTTAGTTATTTACTTATATCATTAAGTTTTTTATCGCAGCATTGTGCCAAATCTACATCTACCAAGTCGCTTTTAGTGCCATTTAATGATTAGGCATGTGAATGTGTATATGTATTTGGGGACAGGCTTCGCTTAATTGCCAGATAAACACATTTGATTAGATGCTCAGTTCCTCTTAGTTTAATCCAACTTGGTTTCTTTCTGTTGATGAATCCAATTTGAAAAAGAGTCAAAAGAAATGGTTCGATCCTCTTATTTTTATTTCTCAAAGGGAGAGATCCATGAATCGGGATCCTAATGCATATAGATACAAATGGTCCAATGGGAGTAAGAATTTCCAGGAACATTGGAACTATTTCATTTCTGAGCAGAATAGCCGTTTTCAAGTAGTGTTTGATCGATTACATATTTATCAATATTCAATTGATTGGTCTGAAGTTATTGACAAAAAACATTTGTCTAAGTCACTTTGTTTCTTTTTGTCTAAGTTACTTCTTTTTTTTGCCCAAGTTTCTTCTCTTTTTGTCTAACTCACTTCCTGAATATTCTAATTTATGTCTCAATAATAAAATGTTTCTATTTGTTCTTCATATGTATCAGTGAGCTACATATGCTTTGATGAGAATATATGGTAAATTATCAAGAACAATTCATTACATCAGAATGTAGGGTGGATATATAATCTGTTACATTTTTGCAAGATTATTCCAATACATAAAGGAAGTGGTAATGGCATCATAATTTGCTACTTCTTAATTCTTAATGAAGATCCATTTTTTGTTGTGTTAAAACTGTATAATCTCTTCTTTGCAAAGGTTTCTGTTTTGCAAAGTAGGCAATTGTTGGGACTTGTTACTGGAGCTTGGGATAGATCCTAGTCCCATTGCTTTATGACTTAATTGGTTGGATTTTTATTGTCTAACCTGACCTGTGACTTGCAAATGTAAAGCATGCAGTTGAGTTGACCAGGTCAATACTTTGTAAGAATTACACACACTCGACTAAATGTTTACCTTGCTCTTATCCAAGATTATTCATAGAATCACTTGTGACTTCTGGGTGAGATGGTTTCATTTTCATTTTGAAGTTGTCAATTTCCAGGTTTAGTCATCAAAGTTTAGCAAGTTATCGGATTACATTAGTGTCATCCCAATATAAGTTTTAAAGTATGTTTTATTTCCATTGTCCTAATTTCTTTATTTCTTGGATCAGGTCATCAGGGTGGTGGCCTCAGAAATGTTGCCAATGGACCCATAATTGGGGGTCCATTTACACTAATTAATACAGAGAAACAAGCAATTACAGAACATAATTTTCTTGGGAATTGGGTCTTGCTCTACTTTGGCTATACCTCATCCCCCGATCTTGGGCCAGAGCAAGTCCAAATTATGGCCCAGGCAATTGATATATTAGGTTTGGCACTTCAATCTCAGTTTACTGTGTTATAAGTTTCTTTCTCTGGGTTAACCTTAATATTATGTATTTTATTTGGATAAAGAATCAAAACAGAATCTTAAGATTCTTCCAGTATTTGTTTCCATTGATCCTCAACGTGATACGCCCTCACAACTTCGTGCCTACCTTAAAGGTTATATTGTCTTGCTGGCAAAACTTCACTTTTAATTACTTCAAATTTTAGCTTTGGTCAATTATGCTTTATGCTTGATATTCAGGTGTGCTTATGATAGCTGAGATAGGGGGTGCCAACATAGTTGGGATGTCCTACCTCATTGCCATTCCTTAGTTCACCTTTCCAAAATGTTCTACCCTTTTGGCTTTGCTCTACTAACGTTTCTTGTCTATCTTTCCCTCTGTTGTGTTGCAGAGTTTGACTCAAGAATCATAGGATTAACTGGACCTGTTGCAGCTATTAGGCAGATGGCTCAAGAATATCGTGTTTACTTTAAAAAGGTAGAAGAGGATGGCAGTGATTATCTTGTTGACTGTTCCCACAACATGTAAGCACTTGTTCTACCCTTATTCATCCTTCTGTAGCTCTGTATGGTTGCATTTAAACATGGATATAAACTATGTTAAAACAATTAGGTATTTGCTGAATCCTAAAATGGAGGTTACAAGATGCTTTGGTGTCGAGTATAATGCAGAGGAGTTGTCAGAAGCGATAGGGAAAGAGCTGAACAGAAACCCCTCTTGATACTTTCGATGCAGCCTGATATTATTTTTTACCCACGCTTCTGTTTTTCTTTTTCTTTTAATTGGATCACAGAATCATTTACATTTGACAAATTAAGTTTTACTTTTAGAGGATTGGATTTAGCTCTGCTTTATTTTCAACTAGACTTGCAGAAAATTGTAGTGACAATCTGAGCTTCATTTTAAGTTTCGCGGGCATTTAGTTTTTGGCTTACATCTTAGATGGATGTTTTATACTTGAATGTTTTCACATCCACCTTCGTCTAACAAGCACTTTGGTTTTAGTTCATGACTTCATACTGTCACGTGTAAGTTTGCTAGTCCTATTCCTGGACTTCGTTTCTTATATGCCACCTATTAGAAGTTTAAACTAGTTAATTATGAAAACTACAATCGCATGAGATCTATAGATGTAAATTTGACCATTAAATCCTATGTAAAAGTAGAAAATAAAGTTGTGATATTGTAAATGGTTATGCAACATTTTAATCTTAAAATATTTATATAAAATTGTATTGTTAAGATAGTTTCATTAACCCGTAATACAATGTATAATAAGAATATAAAATTGTATATTTATATTCTTATTCTATTAGGTTTAGTCAATGGCATGGATTATAGGATGTGATGTAATTGGACTCAGTTAAGAACTGATTTTTTTAGAGATATTTTATAATGAAAATTCTTCTAATAATTTGCTCTAATGTTCTTAATCTCTTTTTAAGGGTTTCTGTTACCTTTTCAGCTTTAGTTTTGTGATTACAAGTCGAATTTTATTTGTCTTCTTGAATCCATCGTCTCAATCGTTGTTTATCAATGAAAAACTTAAAAAATATTAGTTCTCATTTTTCTTATTTTCCCCCTTTTCATCTTTAATATATCTTACTTGTTGACATTAACATGCATGTTCTTTCCTCTAGTTTTTCTTGTATACCAAAGTTTAAATACTATTAAGTGCCTATCTCAGCTTCTTCTCCAACTTATTTGACACATGATGTTAATATTTTTCTGAATAAATATGTCCACCATCTCCAAAGATTTATCAAAATACCAATTAAAAAATGGAAACACTACGGTTTGTTTAAGGGTCGATGTAGCGACTCAAACCATGCAGCAAGTTAATTACATATAACAACATAATATTAATACTCATAATCTATCGTGAGGGTTCGTGCCCATGACCGGGTGGGTCTCTGGGTTCCTGCCATAATCAAACAAGCATCTGAAACAAAACAATAAAAAAACTAACTCATTTGTGTATCAGTACTCTGTGTCCCTTCTAGATGATGCAATTTCATATGACCTTTCCAACTGCAAGAAATTTTGTTTCCAAGGAGTCCCTCCAGGATCTAGGATCGAAGTTGGTGCTGTGTTTCAATGTTCGATTTCACATGGTTTGGTTGGAGATGTTTGAAGTCATCATTTTATAGAATCAATCTTTATTTGTACAATTCTTCGTTTTCCTTGAATTCTGATTTCTGGGCATGTAATATACTAAGAGATTCAACCAGCCAACCAATCTATTAAAATCTAATCTCCCTTAGAAATATAGTAGTCCTTTATCATCATCTTAGTGAAGCATCCTTTAACATAAGCAAAAAGACAAACAATCCAAACCATTGGAACATGGGAAACAACTCCCCACAGGGAAAATGTGGTTGTGGTGGTTTCATAAATGGAGTATTCTGACGTTCTCCTCCCAACAACAACAACAACAATGCCAACAACTTTGAAAAGTCATCAAACGCCCCTGACAAAAAAAAAGATCAAGGTGGCTGTGAAGATATAACTTTCTCCGTAACAGCTTCATCTAATAACTCTTCAACTCGTTCTGGCTCCAAGCCTCTCCACAAGCCAAACCCTGTTGTTAACCGAACCCACCAAAGGAACCATCCCAAAGTGTCACCTACGGAGGGCTATGTCAACAATGGAAGAAGGGTCCCTAAAGAAGCAATTGGTATTTCTGGTGAACTTGAAAGCATGATCACCGATCGTCAAAAGGGAAGCAGCACCCTTGTTCGTGCTTCTTCTAGCAACGTGATGATGTTTGGTAATTTAGGTAACCTCAGGCAAGGAGGGAACACAGATACCTATTCTAACACAAACACCTATTCTCAGAACCCTGTTACTAGTGGAAGATACTCAAACCAAACGGTGGAGAATGTAAGTAAAGGAAGCAAGGAACAACCGGGTTCTCTATTTCAGGGCCGTGTCCACTAGAATGAACCCCCAATGAGGATTATAAGAATGGAAGATTTCAAGAAGCATTGGCTCTTTACATGCTGCTGCAATTGCAATTGACCCTAATAAAGCTTCCTACAGGAGCAACAAAATTGCAGCATTAACGGCTCTAGGGAGGCTTCTGGAGGCTGTGTTTGAATGCAGAGAAGCTTTTCAAATAGAGCCTCGTTATCAAAGAGCTCATTACCGATTGGGAAACTTGAACATGAGTAATCTCACACAAGAAAAAGATGGTGATTGCAGAATATACTCCTTCCAACTCTTCTATTTTTTTTCTTTCTTTCTTAATGGTGTTGTCACTAATTGGTAGTTTCTGTTTCCCTACAGATTAGGAGAAATGGATAAGGCTCTTTATCATTATAAACAAGCAGGACCAGAGGCTGACACAGACCAGATTGCTAAAGTCAAAAAAATTCAGGTCCATTTGAACAAATGCACGTAGGCTAGGAGATTGGAACAAGTTGATTAAGGAGACCAACTATACTATTTCATTTGGTGCAGATTCTGCTCCACAGGTTAGCTACTAGCCTCTATTACACGAGAAATTATTACATGATCTAGAGTCATTTTGGTCTCGATCAATCTCCACAAGTAACACAGCTTTACTAACTTTTTCATTCATGGAAAACCTGAGTTATATGTAATGTAAATATTGATTGAGACCATAGACATATGGTAGTCTTGAATCATGTAATAATTTCTCCTATTACACATTGAACTCTGAATTAGATCTTACCCGCGATCGATCACATGCACATGCATTTCAATCATGCTGATATGACTCTGATTGTGGCTTTACTTGAAGATATTTGCGTTGCAAGCCGAGGCATTTTTTATGCTCCGTAGGCACCAACATGCAGAAGAAGCAATGTTGAAGGGATCTAATTTTGATGTGGATCATTGCACCAAATTCTTTGGACCTATTTGCAATGCAAATACATTGGTGACTTAGGCTCGGGTTCTTTTGGCTGCTGGCAGGTTAATGTTTCGTTTCTAATTGAAAAGCAGAATATGTTTCTTAATCTCTGTCTATTCACACAATAATATACCAGATTTGAAGATGCCTTAGTTGCAATTCAGCGAGCATCTAGGCTTGATCCAAATAATAATGAGATTAAGGAGGTGATTAGGTAGGCTAGAGCTGTGGCCACTGCTCGATCAAACGGAAACGAGCTTTTCAAGGCATTGAAATTCTCCGAAGCATGTGTTGTCTATGGACATGGTTAGAGAATGATCCATATAACTCGGTTTTGTGATGCAACTGAGCTGCATGTAGATCCAAAACAGGCCAACTTGAGAAGGCCCTGGAAGATTGCAATGCTGCTCTTAGCTTGCGTCCATCTTACAGCAAGGCTAGGCTGAGAAGAGCAGATTGTAATGCCAAGGTAAAAACAGAAAAACACTTAAAGAAAGTTCCTTCATTTACTTACATAATGCAATGCACTTTTAACATTTTTATGTGCTTAATTTGTGTATTATGTTTATGATATGAATGTAGTTGAAAAGATGGGAAACTTCAATGAAATATTGCTTGAAGAGACACCGGAGGATGAGGAATTAAGAAGGACTTCGTTGGAGGCCAAGAGCATTTTATCCAACAGCGAGGTGAATGAAGGTCAACACTCATAAAGTAATGGACTTATCACTTATATAAAGATAGTTTAGAGACAGTTTGGCGAAGATATGAAAAATGAAGCGTGACAAACAAAGGTGAGAACAGGAAAAAGGGCCCTAATGTGCCTGTTTGTCAAGGATGACAGAAAAGCACACTTGTCAATGATCAATACTCAAATCCTTTGTAGAAAAAGGATAAAACACGTTGTTGAGGAGGAAAACTGCGGGCCCGTTGACAAGGGAAAGGTGCAGCATAAAGTATCAATGAATTATTTCTAAAGTTGAACTTGAATCCATCAAGTGAAGGTACAAATTTACTTATTTTATATTGAGATTGAAGTATAAATTAAATGGTCGGAGATAGTTTGATAACATCTCATATTATGCCATAAATAAAATGATTTTAAACAAACATAAATATTTAAGAGAAGATATATTAATAAATATATTTCATCTCTAAAAATAAAGAATAGAGCTTGTAGGCATTTGTTTTCATCTTTCTCTCTCTTTTCCCTTTTAGAAAGAAACTTTTCCTGGGCTCATGATTCTAAAAAAATCAATATTTGAAAAACACTGGTTCCAGAGTCAACGGTTCAATAAGATTTGAACCATTTTAATGAAATATATTTTTTAATATTTTAATATAATATCATAGTAATATTGAAAAAAATAACATAATATACATAAATTGATAATAATAAAAATAGAAAGTAAACTTCACTTTAAAGTATCATAAGTTATAATAATTTTTTTAAAATCAAAACAATGTCGTTTTGAAAGTTTTATTTTTTAAAAAAAATTAAACAAAACTAGTTAACCCAATGACTTTATCATTTTTTAGTGATTTTTGATTGATTCAATGGTTTTTAGCCGATGTAAGGATGTATCAATTTTTTATCAAACAATTGACCGATTCATCGAATCAACATGTCAGATTCGATTCTCAAAACAGTGGAAAAAAACTCCAAAATTTACGTTGGTTTGTTAATTCGCATGTTGGAATGACATTGAAATAAAGATATTTACACAAACTTACGCTAAAGCATTTCTTTTTATATATTCACATGTAAATTATTAGAAAATATTTTTATTTGTAACTTTTGAATAATAATCCAGCTTGTGCTTACACATACAAGTTTCTTTTTCAGTGTCCGGGGAAAGCCACTTCCCTTGTTTCTTGTATTCTTCAATGTAGCGCTAGCAAACTGGGGGGCACTTAAGTAAATGAATAAATTATACGGGCAACTATATTTACTCTCGTGACACGTTCTCATTAGAGTGTGTTTACTGTTTAGTTTTCCACTAATGAGAAATCCCGTATGTAAACAGAAAAAGTACTAATATCTAACGTTTTATGAATTTCAAAAAAAAAAAAAAAATCAAACACATGATTATATGAATATGAAGTTATATCCATTGTTTCTCTTGTGAACGTTTATGTGTAATTTTGCTCGCTAATTATTTCCAACGGCACTATATGTAATCTTGATGACAAGAATTACTGTTTATCATTGAACAACCAATATAATGTTAAGTTTAACGTGACTAATTTAAGCACAAATCATAGTTTAAATTATTTTTAAAATAATTATTTTATTAATGATACTGATAAAAGGACTATTTTAATCAATTTTTAAAATATAAAAAATTAAAATAAATTTTTCAAAAGATAAAAACTAAATTAAAAAAATTAAAATAAAAGATAAAATAAATTATTTAACCTGTTTGGAAAAGATGCGTACTCTCATCCAGATCACCGATTATTATTCAAGACTAGAAAGACAAAACGGGTTGCTAACCCACAAACCCGATGCCAATTCAAGTACTATGGTGATCTGGATCTGTTTCTCAATATTGATAAATACACTCAAGCACGTGCATTCAAAATAGAGAACGAGGATCCGGATCCGGGTCGCTCCGAAACGGGGCGGGCCTGATCCAAGCTGTAGCGGCAGTGGTTCCTAACGGCCCAAAGCTGGTAAGGTGAAGTGTCGAGAGCGAGCCACTGCTCCACCTCGTACTGCTCCTGAGCGCATGAGAGGTGGGGCCCAGTGGAGGTGACCTCGACGTAGTTAAGGTACCAGCCGTGATGCGAACCCGACCCGTCTGAAGTAACATTAACGGCACAGACGGGTCCGTTAAGACAGGGTCCCCTTCCGCTGAAGATATCGAGGTTGCCGCGCTCGAAGTAGCTGTGGCCCTTGCCCATCAAGCCGCCCCATGCTTCGAGGTTTTTAATGTAGATGTAGTAGCCGTACTTGTCGTACAGCTTCAGCCCGATCTTCGAGTCCGTTCCCCCCTTCAACACCGAACCGGTTCTAACGTAGGCCGTGTAGACACAATCCTGGTCGCTGTCGCTCTGCATTATATTGGATTTCAAAGCTTAGTAGTAAGCACAAATTATGAAATTAACGAGATCCTGAAAAGTATGAATAATGATGTTTTTGTTATGAGTTAGTAGAAGGAGAGGATCGGAGGGAGAACAGCGAGTTCTTACCGATCTAACGGTTGCGGCGATGCAGAGTGAGAACAGAAGGAGGAGAGAGAGACTCTGTGTTGCAGATGCCATTTTTGAGTCCAAGTGGTGATGAGGGCAGTGCCATAGGTATTGATAAATAGAGCGAGCCAGCGAGGGACACATGATTCATCATTCTCCTCAAGCAAATTATTAAATTAATTAGTATCAGATTTGCATTCTAAATATACAAATTTCTATACCGGACTTACCAAAACAAGTCGTTAACGCAAGACACCTAACAAAATTACACATACTAATCAAAACAATCAAATATGTTTTTCTTCTTTAATTTATTTATTTATTTATTATTTTGCTCCATAATTTTTTTAACAACCGGTCAACTTTTTTATTTTTTTTTCATCTAATATTCTAGTCCTACTTTTAACATCAACTAACTTTGAATATTGATTTAGAAAACAAAATTAATACATCAAGATTTATGCTAGGTTTCGTTTTATGAAAAAGAAAAAGAAAACAGAAATAGGAAAAATATTTAAATTAAAATAGAAAGAAAAAAAATGAGATCTATTTTATTTTTAAAATTAATTTTCCTTGAATAATAACTTCTTCTCCACAACCAAATCATCCCTTAAAGAATTCTACAATTAGTTTTGAGACAACAAATATCTTTTCTTTTTATTATTAAAGTGTTATTAGTATAAATTGAAAACGACTTTAGAATAAGGTTGAGTCACAAAGGAACAAAAACTTATTCTTTAAAAAAATTAAAATATATATCATAAAAATGTAAGTTCTGTGATCAATCAACTAAGTTTAAACATGTCTTATAAAACCAAAGTGTAATTTTTCATATTTATAATTTAACTAAATTAAATCTTTTAACATTTTTATATATTACTTTAATGCTCAAATCAGTGTTTATTTATGGATTATGAAATTAAATTAATATTTGAAGTCTTCCGAGACACGCGTATCTTTATATATGCATGTCTAATTTGTATATTCTATATTTTTGTTACTAGATTTCTATATTTCTTTGGTGTTAATTAAGTGTTTTCAATCAAAAGTTAAAATGTAATTATTAATATATTGAGATTCATTTAAAGGATTAATTTTTTTATGGATGCTTTTTTTATACACATCAATCAAGGATTGAATCCATAATTATATGTTTAAAAAAATAATGTTATTTACCAATATGAACCGAAGAAGAGGAGGGCGGGAAGGGCCCAGCCCCCTCTTGACATTTCTCATGTATATAGATTTAACTTAGTTAATGTAAATTTGTGTAAAATTAATTATCTATGTTATTATTATAATACTTTTAATAATGATTAATGTAGTTAACATAAAATTAATAGTGTTTGTTATTATTATCATACTGATTTAGATGATAAATAAAATATAATTATGTATTTATTGTTTTTATGATGATTAAGGTTATTATTATTTAAAATAAAAATTAGCTTTAATTTTATATATAAAAATAGTAATTTAAAAAATATTATTTATCAAAAGTTATAAATTTAAACAATTAAGTAAGAAAAAAATGTAATCCCTCTTTAATAGGTTTCTGGATGTATACCAAGTACCAACCATACAACATGTTTCATCTTAGAATAATAAAATAACACATTTCACACGCGCTCACACAAAAAAATTTCTTGGAATATAAAATGACACATTTGCACGATTTCACGTTATCGAAATCTCTGAATGAGTCCCTAGCTACTTTTAGTATATTATTAGAAATATCTATGATGGTTGCTTAAATTGAAGGAATCTATTAAAAGAATTTGAAATTATAACTTGAAAATTTTAAATTTTTGAATACACGTATTTAAACTATTTGTACTTTCTAATATCTGGTACGTGAGATAACATGCAATATTGAGAAATATCTTTAAGAAAAATCAAGACTCAAATCACAAAAGCATAATGTCAATTCAGAAAAAGAAAACAACTTGAAAAATGCAGAAATCTAAATAGTTTCAGAGAGGAAAGAGAAATTAAAAGTAAGTCGTTTAAAATTAAAAGCAATTTAAATAAAAAATTGTAAAAATGTGCAATGAAAATGGAAGAAAATTGAATTTAAAAGGAAATTTGAGAAAGAAGAGTATGAAGAACAATGCAAGTTAAAATGTGCTGATGAAAAAAAGTGCTACTTTAAAGAAAGTGCTGAAAAATAAATAAAACTAACAATTTATATAATTGAATTTATCACCTTTTATAAAATAAAATAAAATTAGATGACAGTATTTGGTGTCTGACTCCAATATATGAACTTGTGTGGGTTAATTTTTCTTTCGCTAAATGAAAACTTTATTAATAGGCTTAGAAGCCTATAGGAAAATTAATACAAGACATATATCAACATGCAAGGCGTTAGAAATGAAATTAGGAGCCACATAAAAAATATTGTATCACACCAAAGACACAAATCATACTTAAGCTAAAACATCAACTACTTGATTTGTCTTATGCAACACATGAACATGAGTTCTATACTGATGATGTTGTGGATTGTTCTCACTAAGTTAATTATAATAAGGATGTAATTGACAACGACTTCATTACTATCTAAGAATCAAAGTAGACAATGATATATCAAAAACCTCTATTACAAGCTAATTTCAAGTCATGAAAACCTCTATCCAAGTTTTGTAGCATATTAGGGTTCTTAATTGACTAAATGTCATTTTAATCTTTTATGTTTTATTTTTTTTTTTGTTTTGATTTTTTAATTAAGTTTTAAAAGTTTTATTTCAATTTGATTCTTTTAGAGTTGAACTTCCATATGATAAGTACTATGCACGGTTAAATTCCTTCAGGAAAATTACACCCACTCTATTTTTGAGATCTTTTTGAATGGCAAATAAAGTCGTAATTAACATAAATAAATAAAATAACCATCATTTAGTAATGATTAATATTAATTAACATTTCTATATTAGATTGTTTTTGGGAGAAAAGAGAGAACAAAGCTAATAAAAATAAAGTGGTAAAAAAATATATAAGGTGAACATGAAAATCAAATAGGTAATTTTCTTTAAATTTTGCTAAAGTGCATGAACATGAAAATTAATAATTGGCAGTTGGACGGGTGGTTGACATATATATACAACATCATTTTTGGTTGTAGTTATTACTTGTTACAAGTATGCTAATTACACTCAAAGCACAAAAACAGACATAATTCTTATACGCACTAAAAATAGACGAGTTCAGAAAACTAATCATGTCATAACGGTTCTTAATAATCAAAAGTTAACAACCTTGAATTAGAGCCAATATAGACAAACACACCCGTCATAACAAAGCTGTATGAAGTCCCAAGAAATAACAAAATATCCCCATGCATGCGCTGTGCGTTTGTGTTTTCCACGCTGTCACAACCCCTAAGCCCCCAAACTAATTCTCTTCGAATGCAAGCAATCGTTAATTCGTCCAAGAAGAAGCCGCGTAGTCATTCTTCTTCCCACTGCGCGCGCGCGTGCCGGCGTGCGATTGCGTGTTTGCCAATGGAGGGGCACGCCGACGTCTCCGCCGCATTGCCGCCTCCTCCTGGCCGCCACGGCGCCGACACGTACATCGTGCAGTTCCCGAAGGACCAAGTGTACCGCGTGCCGCCGCGCGAGAACGCGTTGATCGCGGAACAGTACCGCAACCCGGCAACAACGAAAAAAAGACGCGGCGGTTGTTGTTGCTGTTGCAGCCGTCGTGTCTTCCTAACCGCCGCTCTTATCGTTGTGGCAATCGTTGCCGTCGTTGGCATCACGCTGGCCACTTTGTACTTTATTTTCAACCCCTCGGGTCCCAAGTTTACTGTCTCCCATGTGGCGGTGAATAGGAACAAGAACTCTCGGGCGGCGCCGCAGTACGAGGTTTCGTTGAGGGCGAAGAATCCGAACGAGAAGTTGGCGATTGAGTACCAGGATGGGGACGTGTCGCTGTTGTTCGATAAGATTAAGGTTGCCGAGGGGAAGTTTCCGACGTTGGAGCAAGGGCGAGGTGAGGCGAGTGAGGTTACGGTTGAACTGACCGGATCCAGTGGAGCGTTGCCCGGGCGAATGCATGGTGGGGACGCAGCCGTGGATTTGAAATTGGAGATGAAACTTGCGATGAGGATAAGAACCGCGGGACTCGAAACGTGGGCCATGAGGTCCAATGTGGCGTGTGAGTTTACGGTCAGCGGTCTCGGGAACGACACTCGAGTCTTGTCACAGCAATGCGATACCAAATTCAAGCAATATTAATTTCATTAATTGGAGAATATTGGTTAATTAACGATTAGGAGCATTGGATATATGGGATTGGGATATGTATCTTATTGCTGTAGCGGTGATTGGATGATGAAAAAAAAAAAAACATGGCTAACACTTCAATTAAACCATGAAGTCTTCCTTCTCTGTCTTATTTTTTTCTCAGCTTAATTTGTTGGGTACGGTCTTCTTATTGGATATATTTTATTTTTGTTTTGGTTTTTGCGTGATTAAACATAGAAATGGAAACTAAACAGTGTTCTAACGAATGAGAAAAAAAGGGAAAGTGATGCTGAATGAAGAATGGAAGATATCAAGATTTCATGTTCACCGATTCAAGATTGCTTCACTGAAATTTGGAAAAATTATTAAATAGTTTTAGATTGTTATGATGCCTATTAATATTTACATGATAAATATTAAGTACTAGCACTATTTTTTTTAAAAAAAAATCTGAAATTACCTAATACTTTTTCCTGAAATTACCTAATACTTTCTGCATGTGTGTATAGCCACTACAATTTGTTTAATAGATCCAAATTATCAAACGATTAATATAAACGTTCAGAATCTAATCATCTATTGAGATTGCGCGCCACTAACAAATGAACACCAGACAGAGATTGCACGCCCACAGTACCACCCAAACCTGGTTCCACCCATCGGACACAAAAATTAGCCACCGACACCCAATCGGGTTGCTGTGTTAAACCACATTTTTATTGAATAGTTATGCCTATCAATATACGTGCAAACCACTATTCTAATTCTGCAACCTAAATCAAATTTTAAATGATTTTTTGTTCCTCTCTTCAAGTATTTCCAGGTTTCATGTGTGATTTTTTTTAATAGATTGTTTTCAAGAATGACGTGTAAAGTTTGTGCCCATAATTTAATTTTACTCCGAGCATGATATTTCTGACTTACAGAGACTATTATTTCATCCAAGTCAACCGGACACTCCCCCACACGTTGTACTCCGCTCCTCTCCAAAGTCAAAGACGGGGCAAAATCCTCTGTTCTTGGATCTGAATCTTAAACACCGAACATGTCAGAACAGTAATTAATCTAAAAATGAAGATGAAGATGAAACCGGAGAAATTGACGTTAGTGCTGGTGAATCTGGCAGGTATTATGGAGAATGCAGGCAAGTCTCTGCTTCCAGGAGTGTACGAAGAGGTTGGTGCTGCTCTGAACGCACTCACTTTCTTCAGAACAATTGTTCAATCTCTATGTTACCCTCTCGCCGCATACCTCGCCACGCGTCACAATCGTGCGCATGTCATAGCTCTCGGTGCTTTTCTTTGGGCCGCTGCCACATTCTTTGTTGCCATCTCCTCGCCTCTCTTTCAACATTTTGTCCTCTCCTGACCCAGTGTTGCCAGGGTATTTATTTCTTTAATGAATCAAGCCAACAAACATAATATATTGAATGATTATATACCAAAATTATAAAAGAAACATACCTTTTTAGATTTTTGGAAACACTTCTTTCCTTTCCTTGTATATAATATTTTTTATCGACGAAGCTGAATAGTTTTCATCATCGCATGTAAGAATTTTCAAATCAGATGCGATCTTCACTCTTGAAACTGTTACATATAATTATACATATCCATGTGAGAATACAGGCTTTGAAAGGAAAATCCCAACTTTTTATCCTTAATTTTTTAATGAATACATATTGTAAATATATTCTATTAAATAGTACTAGTCTTCCTGTGTTTCCGTAAAAACTTAATAAAATACAAAATATGCGAACAAAATTAATTTTGATTTAATGAATTAGGTAATATTTGTGGAAAAAAAAATAAAAAATCCTAACAACATTCTCTACACATTCTTTTCAATACACTCTTTATTATTGAAATAAATCATAAATTTTTATGAATTTTATATCTTATTTAATGATTCTCTTTTTATTAATGATTGAAATTTATTAAAAATCATAATTTTTTATGAGTTTTATATCTCATTTAATGATTCTCTTTTTTATTATGTAAATTTCAATTACTTCTAAAAAAATAGTAATCCCTAGAAATATAGAATTATAACAAGATTAATTACACAAGACACACACTCATATATATATATATATATATATATATATATATATATATATATTTTGCAACTTCTACTTATCGCATAACATGGATAATTAGGCAATATGGAGAGGTTTAAATGGGATTGGACTAACCCTTGTTACTCCAGCAATTCAGTCCCTGGTTGCAGATTCCACCGTTGATAGCAATCGTGGTATGGCTTTTGGGTGGCTGCAACTAACAGGAAACTTTGGAAGCATCGTTGGTGGGCTCTTTTCTGTGCTTATGGCGCCAACTTCATTTGCGGGTATACCTGGGTGGAGAATAGCTTTTCATCTTGTTGCAATGGTTCGTGTTGTAGTGGGTATATTGGTGCGCCTCTTTGCTAATGATCCATGCTTTTCAAAGAGCGATGGCAGAGCAACAACATATCAAGCTCCAAACAAGTCCTTTTGTTCTGAAATGAAAGATCTAATGAATGAAGCAAAGTCAGTAATTGGAATTCCATCATTTCAGATCATTGTGGCTCAGGGAGTGTTTGGAACATTTCCAGGGTCAAGCTTGTCATTTGCCACTCTTTGGTTAGAACTAATAGGCTTCTCCCACGTCACAACTGCATTGCTTTGGACACTATACGTGGTTGCTACTTCATTTGGGGGTCTATTTGGAGGAAGGATGGGGGATATTTTATCCCAACGGTTTCCAAACTCTGGTAGAATTTTGTTGTCAGTTGTCACAAATAAACTCCAGTTCAGCCATTCCCCTAGCTGCAATTTTGTTGTTGGGATTGCGTTATGATCCATCCAAGGCCTTCATGCACGGTCTGCTTTTATTTTTCATGGGGTTAATCAGATCCTGGAATGCTCCAGCCACTAACAAGTATGTATATCCAACACTGTACTTGTTTATTTTCTTCAGAAAACAACATAAAACACATCGTATTTGCTTTAGATAATCTACTTTTTTATAAAATAAATAATCTTCATTAAGATGAGGGTGTTACGAATAATCTTTCAAAGTTAAATGATGGATTATCTATGTTGAATTGAGTGCTTACCATATATAAATAAAAAAATCAAAGTTGTCTTATACAGCAAGAGTGCTACTTATTTCATCATAGCTTGTTAAGCAAATTAACGAATCCCAAGGGAGAGATGCTGACTAAATGAAACCAATTAAGAGATTAGATTTATTGTATTTAAAGATAGGTTGCTTAATATTATGTTTTGCCTCTACCTTTGTGCATAATGTTGTGGCCCTGTTGTTGAAGTGAGCATAAAGATATTTAGTTAGGAGTATGGTGGCATGTTCAAATCGTAATTCAGTCAACCATTGTATAAATCCCGGTGTATAGGTGTTTACAAGCACCAAGGCACCACATAAATGCAACATAAAAAATGAAATGTACAACCATTATGAATTTCCATTATTTAAGAAATTAGAAACACATTATGAATTTTCAGTTCTCATTTTTTGTTAATTGGATTGGGGGTGGTGTATCTCCATGCCCTGTGTTAGTTACCATTATGATCTAGGTATGCTAGCAGCGATCAGAACAGTAGCAGTACTTAATCAATCATCTATCTATAATGGCCCAGAAACTTGTGATGACTGCAAAATGACAGTTAAAAGGGGAGGTAGTTGTAGAGGGTTTACATTAGAGAAATGTTATTTGTACATGTCAACTAAGAGAAATATGTGGAGTAATAAATGATAGGATGGAAAGAAATAGACGCAGAAAGTGTTGTATAAAATGTTATATGAATAATACAATTACATTATGTGCACTTAATTAGTTGTTTAGTTTGCCTTGAAATTGAACCGTGTGAATATTCCAATATTTGCAGAAATAGTCCCTGAGAAGTCCCGAACAACTATATATGCTTTGGATCGATCTTTTGAGACCATATTGTCGTCCTTTGCACCACCTATTGTTGGAGCTTTGGCTCAGCATGTTTATGGTTACAAACCAATTCCAAAAGGATCCTCGGTTACTGTTGAGATAGAAACAGATAGAGAAAATGCTGCATCACTCGCCAATGCACTTTACACTGCAATAAGTATTCCTTCGGTACTCTGCGTTTCCATCGACTCGTTTCTATATTGCACGTACCCGAGGAACAGGGAGCGAGCGAGAATGGATGCATTAGTGGAATCAGAAACGCAACAGCTAGAGGTGGAAGACGTCACAAAAGAAGAATACAGAGAAATTCATGTTTTAGAATCAAATGGAATGGTAAAGAAAGTGGCACGTTTGACATTGATTATCCAAGGTAAGAGGATGATAATGATGAGAAAGTTTTGTTGTCCCGGTAGTTCACTTAGCGGGAACACGGAGGTTCATACACATATAGAAACATTTTCATTTGATAATTCAAGATCACTTGAAGTGAAATATAGGAAGCATCGATATTTTCATTTGCTCCACGTATTTGTATTTCACACATATCTTACTCCATATAGAAGTATCATGAATGATCTCAAAAAGGAACGAAGTTGATGTACTTCTATTTGTAGAGAATAGAAAGTGATTTATAATTTTTATTTTGTTCTTAATAATGTTTAAGAAGTATGCTCTTGATTTTCACTCTTGGTTGCATCCTAACCTCAATGAGAGGAGATCAAGCACGGGGCTGACCTAAAGTGTGTATCACGATTGAAGTTATGTTTAAGTAGCCATTTCTAGATGTTTAAGAAGCATTATCATTGAAAGTCACTCCCAACAAGTTACTTAGTTACCGTTAATTTGATTAAAACTCTCACATTATCCTTGGCACAGCTTGATTCAAGTCATTCACCATATAGCTGAATCTATCTCGTGGACACATATTGTTCATGTAGCCAATTCGATCCATGATGCTTTAGCCAAATACGGTATTTTTCTATGTTTCGGCCTTTAGGACCTTATCTAAAAAAAAAACAAGAAAAAAAAATTATTTATACTGCCACAATATACCATACCAATTACGTCATAAAAAACAAACAAAAAGAAAAGTATGCCGCCCTACTTGTTCCTTTTTAATTAAATAAATAAAAGGACCATAAACTTGTTAATTCTTTATAATCGTCCAACTTCTTTTCTAAGGTCGTTTCTCTTGATAACCTAAAAAAAAAACTATATAATATAGATACCGGCACATGGACCAGCAGGATCTTTGCCAGAAAAAGACAAATGCGAGCAAATATAATAACATATATTTTGTGAATTTAGAACTTCATGTATCCTACAATTTTTTTAAAAAATTAATATTTAAAAAATATAAAAAAATTATATTATTATCAATCAGAAATCATATTTAAATTATTTTTAAATAATTATTTCAAAAATCAATAAATTTATAATACATAATAAATTATAATTGAATAATTATATAAAAAAAATTACATTTTCAATGCGTAATTAATGTTAACCCATCAATCAAATTATGGTCATTACTATATTTTGAAAATAGCAACAGCTAAACTAACCAACCTCGAGTATAAACCAAGCTCAGCATATAAAAGTAATAAACCAGTGAGGTTTGTTCAACATTTTGTGGAATTACGTGCAAGGCAAGCTCATCATCTCCCACAGTTCCGATCCTGTGTGTTGCCCCCACCGTAGCATCCATGTGTCCGTCCAAGGGCACAGCGAATTCCTGTGTTATTGGGTTGTGAAAAGTGGAGAAATAGAGTGTGAGAAGAGTTATTGTTGGTTGAATATGTGTGTGAAAATGAAATCGGAGACAGTGAACCTGGTGCTGGTGAATCTGGCGAGTATTATGCAGAGAGCGGATGAGTCGTTGCTTCCAGGAGTGTACAAAGAGGTTGGTGAGGATCTGAAGGCTGACCCCACTGCGTTGGGTTCGTTGACTCTCTTCAGATCACTTGTTCAGTCTCTCTGTTACCCTCTCGCGGCTTACCTCGCCACGCGTCACAATCGTGCACATGTCATAGCTCTCGGTGCTTTTCTCTGGGCTGCTGCTACATTCCTCGTCGCCATCTCCTCCACCTTCTTTCAGGTTCTTACCCCTGCTTTTCTTATTTGGATTCAACATGTTTTCACTTCTTAGTGGGCAAGACAATTCAATTTCTTTTTTTACTATGATTCATGAAGGATTAATTCAAGGTCACATTTCTTTCTTCTTTTTAAGAGAAAGTTAAAGATCACATTTTTATAGGCCTTTTTTTTTATAAAAAAACAATATTATATAACATATATATTTCTCGTTTATTCTTATAAAAACTACATAAAAATGATATAACATTGTTATTTCAATTTTAGATAATTAAGCGTGAGGATTAGATAACTATACTGCTAATCAATTTATGTTAATACTTTTCTTTTTGAAGAAGCTAAAACTGAAATTCATTAAAAATCAAACTAAACATAAGGCATGTTTAGCTTGATAGAAGAGCAATACAAATTGTAAGCTCACATGTAGCAGTTTAAAACCAAACCAGCCGCACGCCAAAACACTACTAACCTTAAACGAAGCCTTACCTAGTGCTCACACTAAAGGGTACAAAGAAAAACAAACAGCAGTTAGACTCAATATATGTTAATATATACTTGATAGTTATTACTAAGTAAAGAATGAGTTTAGGTTTTGTTAGGAATTATTAAAATTAAAAATGATTTTATCGATTGGATTTAGAAATTCACTCAATTATTAAATTTGGATAATCTCATGTTATTTATTTTAACACGATAAAGTAATGTTACGAGAGATAAAGACGTAAGACTAATTATAATAGTGCATTTAGAGTTCATTAATTTTAATTTGTGTCTATGTCTTATTTTCACATTATAATAATATGGTGATTAGTTTACTCATAAATATTGTGCGTCATAAAGGTGTTTTTAAATTCATGTAAACATTAACTGTATAAATAAATTAATTAAAAATGTTTAAGGCAAGCATGTATAATTTATTCATAAAAATATGAAAAATATGTATTAAAAAATCAAATTGTAAAAAAATATGTATAATTAACTTAAGAGAATTTAAATTTAAAAGAAAAAATAAAAACGAAAAGGAAGAATACACTAATTCAAGCTATCCTTAAAAGAATATACTCTAATAAGTGGCTGAGAGCTTGAAAAGAAAATTGGGTGGATTAAAATTATAATCTATAATTAAACATAATAGTTTTTATAATATAATCATCCATAAATTATGAAAAAAGGAATTTTTATATAAAAATTAAATATAGTTGACTTGATAATATAAAAAAAAAATATTCTTAAATTTTTTTGCATGTATTGGGAAAAAATGGAATATAATAAGCATGTCACTCTCTTAAAAGTTACATTGAGATTCATCCAAGTAAAGTTGGATAGGCTCATTTAAAAGGGTGAAGTTCTGCAGTCCCTAACCTGATACTTAACATAAAATTCTGTGATTAACTTTCAGGATTGACCATAATTTGCATGATCATATGACTAATTCAAAATATACAACAAGATAAAAATAACAAACATCATGATCGTTTGCTTAACAAAATTATAGTTTTGTATATGCATTGTTACTCATACTTGTGTTTTCTTAGCCCATGTTTTCCCTGAATCATGGTACATGTTTCCTTACTCCTTCGTGTTGCACAATATGGATTATCAGGTGGCAATTTCAAGAGGTTTAAATGGGATAGGACTTGCCATTGTTATTCCAGCAATTCAGTCCCTTGTTGCTGATTCAACCGTTGATAGCAACCGTGGTATGGCTTTTGGGTGGCTGCAACTAACCGGAAACTTAGGAAGCATCATTGGTGGTCTCTTATCTGTACTTATAGCCTCAACCACAGTTGCAGGTATACCTGGTTGGAGAATAGCCTTTCATCTAGTTGCATTGATCAGCGTTATAGTGGGTATATTGGTGCGCCTCTTTGCTGACGATCCACACTATTCAAAGCGCGATGAGACAGCAACAACTCAAGCTCGAAACAAGTCCTTTTATTCTGAAATGAAAGATCTAATGAAAGAAGCAAAATCAGTTATTAGAATTCCAACTTTTCAGATAATTGTGGCTCAGGGAGTGTTTGGATCATTCCCCTGGTCAGGCTTGTCATTTGCCACTCTTTGGTTAGAACTAATAGGTTTCTCCCATGTCACAACAGCGACCCTTTGGACCCTATTCATAGTCGCTGCTTCATTTGGGTCTCTGTTTGGAGGGTGGATGGGAGATTTTTTATCCCTACGGTTACCCAACTCTGGTAGAATAATATTGTCACAAATAAGCGCTGGTTCAGTCATTCCTTTAGCAGCAGTTTTGCTCTTGGGATTGCCCGATGATTCATCCACTGCCTTCATGCATGGTCTTGTTTTAGTCATCATGGGATTCACCTCAGCCTGGAATGCTCCAGCAACTAACAAGTACGTACCCATAACTGCAATAGTTTATGACTGTGTTCTTTATATTCAGGATTACTAGAATTTAAAGCTGTAAGGATTTCTTGTACTAGTAGTGGCCTCCCTTAATACCAAATATATCTTGGAATTAGTAGAAGTGTTTTGAGGCACCCGGGTACACTAGGAGAAATTATTACCTTGTTCTGGACCACTATGATCCTAGTCAATCTCCACATGACACATAATCGAGTTTTATTAACTCTTCTTTTAGATTGAAAAACTCGATTACTTATTAGGTAAAAATTAACTAGGACCATGGCAAGGTAGTCCCAAACCATATGATAACTTTTTGATAGGTCAAACACCCAATAAGATGAGTCAAACAAATTTTTAAACTTTTTAGCTCTTACTCCTCTTAGCTGAGGGAGTGGTGAATCTCCTGAACCTGTGACTGTATAATGATTGCTACCTTTTCTATATAGGTATGCTAGCAGCATTTGTCAGAATAAAACTTTAACAGTGATTAATTAATGATCCATCTATAATTGTTCCAAAATTAGTGAATAGTGACGAATGCATAATGAAAGTATGAAAGAAGGTTGTTGTAGACTATTTAGATCATTAATCACCAACCATAATCAAACATTTACCAGTAGAGATACATATATGCAAGAAAAACAGTTTGCAGGTTGTTTTTCTGTCAAACTAAACAAATTGTTTAATACAGCCTGCAAGATGTGGACCTTCAAACTAAACAAACTGTCCAAAGTAAACAAATTGCAGCTAACTATTGAACATTGATTAAAATGCACCTTGTTTAGTTTTCTTTCAAATGTAACAGTGTAGACAGTCCAATATTTGCAGAAATAGTCCCTGAGAAGTCCCGAACCGCTATATATGCTTTGGATTGTTCTTTTGAGTCCATCTTGGCATCCTTTGCTCCACCTATTGTTGGACTATTGGCTCAGCGTGTTTATGGTTACAAACCAATCCCAAGCGGATCCTCAGATTCTGTGGAGATTGAAACAGATAGGGAAAATGCTGCATCTCTCGCCAAGGCACTTTATACTGCAATTCTAATACCTATGTCAATCTGCGTCTCCGTATATTCATTGCTTTATTGCACGTATCCAAGGGACAGGGAACGAGCAAGAATGGTATCATTAGAGGAATCAGAAATGCAGCAGCTAGAAGTGGAAGATGGCACAAAAGAAGAATATTGCGAAATTCATGAATATTTAGAGTCAAATGTGGTGAATGGCAAGGAAAGTAGCAAGTTTGGCATTGATTATCCAACAAGGGAAGAGAGCGTCGACGTGGATGATGATGATAAGAAAGTTTTGTTGTCCTAGTATTTCACTTTTGCAAGGAATCAGTGGTTCATTTATCAAATGTTATAAAAAAAATTGTTGTTTAATTGATCAAATGTTATAATGTTTACTGTTGGATAACCTTTTTTTTATATTGGGGGGAATTGGATAACTTTTTTGATTCAACATAATTAGACAAACAGGGGTGAAGCTTATCTGTTAGGTGACTCCGGAAACTGTTGATACCATGTATTTTTTGACAAATGGATCATATTCAATCACTCTTGAGGTCTCAAAAGTCAAAATCCCATAGCACCTAGCATGGTGATTTCACTTTATGTTAGGGTATCCTAGGCTAGATCCTTTACTGCTGCACATTGTCTCATGTGACATGTGAGAAGTCGACATTAATCAAGTTCAACAAAGTAGTCACTCTGGGCAGGTGCTAGATATATGTCGTCTTCTTTTTTGGTGAAAATAACGGAAAGATATATTATATGTCTTCTAAATTCAACAGTTTATCCTGATTCCTGAGGTGGCTGGGGAAGTTTAGTTTTTTTTTTCCCACGTGTATATCGTTTTAATAAGTAAACTTTTCTTCTGTGAATTGTAAGGATATTTTTAAACTTAAATCAAATTTATAAATAAAAATACATTAAAGAATATAATTGATATTTTTCTATTAAGCTTAACATTTTTAGTTTCCTACGTGTGTATATCGTTTGTAAAAAAAAAATCTGTGAATTGTAAGGATATTTTTAAATTTAAATCAATTTTATAAATTTACAAATAAAAATGTATTAAAGGAAATAAGAGATATTTACTATAAATTTGACTTTTGTTAATTAGGTTATCTTGATGAATTGATTAGCACTAGTTGTAGACAGGAATGTTATATAATACCAAATATTTATGTACAAATGACACAAAATGGAGAAGGGGAAAATTTAATTGGTTTTTGAATAAAATGTATAATATTAGATGAGTACTCTCCTTAACAAAAATTTTTATTGTTTTAATCCTCCTTTGATTTATCAGGGGAAGGAATCCGAAATTCAGTAAAAAATAAATAAAATCTAATCAATAATTATTTTCGTTAAAAGACTAAATTTAAAGTATTATTCAAATAATTCAACCTTAATTTTAACAAGATTTAAATATAAGAAGAAAAAAAACATATGTAATAAATCTTAACTAACTTCACCTTTAATTAATGATATCATCTCAAAATATTTTTTATTTAAGTTGTAAAGAAATAAGATCGAGGGAAAGAAATAGGTGGCAAAATAAAAAAGATATTATTGAAATTCACACTTTTATTATTTCCTTGTTGATATGCATAGAAAATAGAAATTGCACAATGCTTGAGTCTTTCGTCACTAATGATAGATTATAAAGAAAACATAATTGATTATCAATGTCATTACACATTAAAATAGTTATTTTACTGCTGATAATCAATTACGAAGAATTCATAATTTAACTATCAGTGTTGTATTTTTACTCCTCTCTCCTATTTTTCTCTTAAATCTAACGCTTCTATTTTTCCTCTATTTTGTTCATATTTCTTTCTTACTACCAAACATACTTATAGAAAGAAAAAAAAAAAAAACTAAATTTCTTAATTTAAGATATAACGTTTTATTAAAAGACTTCTTATTTGCATCAATAACAGCGTAAACTCACCAAGTGAGATATAGGAGGATTTGTTACCATGTGGATAGGTAAGGTATATAATTGTAATGCTTAATGTTCACCTTAGTGTAAATGTAATTGTTAATGTTAATAATACACATAATTTATTTTAAAAAAGATAGATGAATTGGATTATGAGAATCAACGACTGAAGAGATTTTAGATTTTATGAATTAAACAATTGGTACGCATCTACGTATTACTCATAATAAAATTCTCATTTTAAGAGTAAATTTAAACTCACATTTGATAAGATGTGAATTTAATCCTTATAAGCTGTATCAATCATTATTAAAAATAATATTTTTTTTATATTTTCTTACATTATAAATATAATATATGAGATATTTGTTTTTCTTTTTTTCTGATTTTTGGGATGTTTGTTGTTAATTATAGGAAATGTAAAAACTATCTATCCATTTATAATCATTGTACATTTTTACTAATATAGTAGTAGTACTGTATAATGATACGTACATAACAATGATAACATGTGTTCCCTTCTCACGTTCCATATATGTTCAGGCAGTTCAGCATCTATGAAACATTTATTAGATTGCATCGTATTCCACTGACGTCAATCTCGACATTAATATTCACCGCATTTGTAGTATATTTTATTATTATTATTAGTTAAATATTTTGAAAATTATAAGTAAGATTCATTAGATAAAGAAAAATGTATTCTCTTAATTCCCTGCTACAAATAAATCAAGAAATTATTAATTGATGTATATTGTGACTAACGCTTGCCTACTACCTTCACATTTCATTTTTAGTCGACATAATTCAAATTAATTGTCCATACAGTTGTTAAATGAATGAGAAATGTGACTGAAAAAGTTATAATTTTTTAAAGAAAAAGTCTACAGAATTTATAATTTTGGAGTACAAGAAATACATCATTTCGAGAATTTGAATAAATCTCAGTTAAATATACATATATAGTTAAAAGAATATATTAAAATACGTGTTATTGACATTTATCTTAATCCAATTTAGTTTTCCATTCAAAATAAGATTTTTATAATTTCAAGAGTTAATTAAAGTATACTCCTAAGTCAGTATATTACTCTTGTTTCTTTGTTTTGTGGGCATTTTGAGTAACAAACTTACTGAAATTAATGAGTTATTTTTTAGTATTGACCTCTATGATCTATGAATTTGTCTGAACTCGAACAAGTGGATGATTTTTCACTTATTTTATCCAGAATATAAAAATGGGACGCCTCGAAGAGAGTATCCTAAATAATAAAGCACTTGGGATCCTCTCCAGCAGGCTTATAGTGCAGTCAAATCTGACCCGTTGAATGGTCTCTAACACAGTATTTGGAGATGAGAGATAACATAATGTAGGGTAGAGATTAAGACAGAGAAAGTGAGGCAGCAATAGTTGCGGGTCAGATAACCGGTGAGTTTGTTTGATTTATATATTTTTTTAGAAATAGATAGAATTTATTTTTTAAATTAAATGAAAAATATTTTCTAAATAGGAATAATTTAGATAAATATACTAAAAAAATAAATTTTTTACTTATTTTATTGAAATAAATATTTATTTTAATAAATAAATTTAAACAAACTAACACAATAATAAATCGTAAGGCAGTCATGCGCGCCATGTGATAGGTTTCCTTCTCCTGCCAACTTTGGCAGCACACACTTCCACTCTCACTCAGTCCATTTTCCACTTCACTACCCATAAAAACTATAAAATCCTCCCTTCCTTTCCTCTCTCTTCCGAAATCTGATTATTAAATTCGCATGTGAGTGTTCTATATATGTATTAATTACTACATATAGCTAGATCTTAGGGAGCGTCCTCTGTTTAATTTGTAGATCTTGCTTGACGGAAAATATTCCAGGATACCAATGGCTCAACTCAATCACAGAAAGGTACTACTGTTCTATCTTCTTTTGTTCCTTTCTGTTTCTGTTTGCTTCAGTGCCACCTGGTTGGAACCTCAACATAGTAGAAGAACGTTGGATGCCGGAAAAGAAGAGCAAGAGAAGCCTTTGAAAAAGAAAACCACCACCCAATCCACCAAAAACAACACCAAGCCCACCAGTAGTATTTCCTCAAAGAACCAAACCAAAACCATCAAATCCGACAACGTTATTTCCTCCAGAAACCAAACCAAAACCATCAAATCCAAACTCGTTTCCTCCAAAAACCAAACCAAAACCACAAAATTACCCAACAACAACATTTTCTCCAAAACCAAAAACCAAACCAAGCCACTCAAGCCTAGCTCCACCAATTCACCTTCCAAAACCAAACCCACCGACACTCCCCTCAGCAAGAAGCTCAATAGTAAGATCAAGAAGCTCAACGTCACATCAAAATCCCCACCCTCAAAACCCGGCACCACCGTTTCCATTTCAAGCAACAAGAAAACATTGGATCTCGCGAGACCTACTAACAAAACAACAAAAGCCACCGCCACCAACAAGCAAGCCAAAACAACAAAAGTAGATCAAACTCACGACGCAACAACAACAAACAAGAAACAACAAACTCAGAAGAAACCTACGAAACAAAAAGCACCACCGAGTTGGATCATGGAGGAGCTGGAAGAGGAAGGCGATGATTTGGTTTCAGAGTTCACAGATCTACCCAACAAGTTCCACCGGACACTCCTCCCCGACCTGGAACGAATCTCCACCACTTCCAAAGCCTACATCACCAAAGCCAACAACGAAATGACCAAAGGCTTCAAACCCTACGTTGGCAAAAAATACGCACCTACCCTCGCCACCATTATCTCTTGCGCCTTCATACTCATCCCTCTCCTCTTAGTCTCTCTCCTCTGCACAAGAATCAAAGCCTATTTCTCCCTCCAGAAGATCTTAATCTTCATCCAAGTCTATCTCTCCATCTACTTCACTATTCTCTGTGTCACATCGTTCTTCACCGGCTTCGAACCCCTCAGGTTTCTATACTCTACTTCGCAGTCCACGTATCTGTGCCTGCAGGTGCTGCAGACCCTCGCTTATGTCTTCTACTTGCTGCTGCTCCTCATGTACCTCGTGCTCGTGTTCTCCACGGACTGTGGCCTGACCTCTAAGTTCTTGGGCCTGGCCCAGGTCTTCGTGGGCTTTGCCGTTGGGCTGCATTACTACGTCACGGTCTTTCACAGGGTCGTGCTGCAGCAACCGCCCAAGACCAATTGGAAGATCCACGCCATTTACGCCACGTGTTTTCTGCTCATCTGTGTGCTTGCCAGAGCTGATAGAAGGAAAAAGACTTACGTGGAAGACGGTGGAGGAGAAGGCAAGAAAAATTGATTGAGAAGATACCTTTGTATTTATTTATTTTATTTATTATTATTATTATTATTATTTTCATTTTCATTTGATTCAATTCAATAATTAAATTTATAAAAAAAGAAAAGGCAAAATTGCAAGCTTCTTTAATAAATAAGACTACGTACATCATGACAACAGCAGTTTCATGCCTCCGGATTTAGATGAAAACATAGCTTATCTTTTCTTATACTCTCTCTTATTTGAGCCTGGAAAATGGAAACAGAATCTGCAAAGTTTACTTATTATTCGAATTAAATTAGACTAGAGTATTTATTAGCAAAGATTTTTTTATATTTTTATTTTTCAGTTAATAAAAAGAGTGTTGACTGTTTGACTTCTTTGCATGAAAATTTTCAACTTGGACAAAGGATAGTATAAAAAGCCGAAATTCACGAATTGGATTCCCTATGGTTGATAATTGGTCTGAAATGACGGTGATGAGTATTAAAAGGAACTTTTCTGCTTCAATTTAATATAAAAGTAAATCTTTTAAAATATTAAGATTTACCCAGTTAAATATGTAATTGCGGAAGATCTCGATTCATGAAAAGCCTGAAGATAAAGAACGTCCAACTAATACATGTCAAGATACTTTTTTTCTATTTATGAGAATGAGAAGGATTCAACGAAATTAGCATCCTTAGGTTGATAAAAAAATCAAAACAAGTTATGACATGCACGTTAGCGTCCCTTATAATAGAACAGTAGTTGTTAGTGGATTAATTTTGTAAATTTTTTGCATTTAGTATAAACAAAATTAATCTAATAAAACCAAATCTAGAAAAGTTAAAAATTGATCTAAGAATTATAGAGCTTTCTTTCAAAAAGCATAGGACAACATGTTTTGGAAACGAACCGTGTCTTGTAAGTTTTAAAAATGTTAGTATAGTGAAGGCAGTTGCTCCCGTTACGGGTAATTAGTTCCACCGATGCAAATAAATACGTAGTACTGTAGTATTTAAATTTGTGTAGATAATAAACAAATTCTAAATGAACTCACCAATATGTTAATATCTTAGCACATGATTTATATGATTATTTAATTAACTTTACTGGCTTTGTGGGAGCTGGTAATGTAACCAACTGGAGTTTGGAAAAGTGACTTCAGTTATTTAGGACAGAACAGCCTGAATCCAGCCTCATAAAGTCATAGTAGTAATTTGCTGACACTTTTCGTAAAGAAACCCTCCTCCAAGTTGGTGTATAGTGATTAAATTCTATAACGATATTTGAACAAATACTTAATTTTAGTTGTTTAAATATTTACGTTTCATTAATCATTATATTAATATCTTTAGTCTCTGTAATTAACAATTTTTTTTTAAAAAATCCTTAAGATTGTAACTTTTCTCATTATATTAATTTTTATATTTCATTATTTTTATGTAGTGATTAAAAGTATTTTAATAAATTAACAATTATTAGAATATGTTTTAAACTAAATATTGAATAAAGAAATCAAATTAACAATTAATTAATCTAAATTTTTTAATATATATATATATATATATATATATATATATGGTATTTGTACTTTTTTTAGATTTTGGGTCGACCTCTTCAAAGTTCACAATTCATGACTGATGTACTATAAGCCTATTACTCTAAGGTGGAAGTCTCTAAATCAATCTCTTTAAAGATGAAAATTCTCTAAGCCAAACTCTATATTGGTCTCTCCAAGACTACCTTTTCGGGTTGTAACTATACCTTCTGAGACCCAGATTAACCAACCAATTTTAGCCTAATGTCTTGCACATAAATGCTGGCCGAGAGGCAATCAACCCATGACATGGGAAAACCACTCCCAATAATCTTAGAAACAGATTAAGATACGAAGTATAATAAATTAAAATCCTAACACTGACCTAGGGAAGGATGTATCACATACTCAAATGCTTTGGATAGGTCACCTCTATTCCTGGTTGAGGATTCCTATACTGGAACAGGATATATACTAAGTAATACAATAAAACATATAGTTACAATATAATACTGATGAAATGATTTATTTAAACATATATTTAAAGTATATATTTATTTGAGCACAATTAGTAATAAATCGAGTTTAGAAGACAATGTGTCTGTCGATGCTCTTGCTAATATGTTTATGGATTTTCATGATATATAGCTATGTTTTGTTTGAGTTAGCCCTTTCTGGGCTTTGTTCTTTGCTTCTTTTTTATAATAGGGGAGTTTCTCTCTCCTGTTCCGTAATCCTATAATTTATTTTTGGACATAAGTCCCGCTTGTATTAAAAAGAAAGAAAGAAACTGTAACTAATCCTTTAGTTAACTAGATTTTAGATGAAATATTTATAATCTTAATAATTTAATCTATATATCAAATTTGCTCATTCTTAACATTTTATTTAGCCTATTTTAATATAATGTGATTTGAATTTTCTTCGTTTAATTAATTTTAAAATTATTGAAATTGCCAAATAAAAAACCATTGCATTTTATGGTTTATAAATTCGAATAAAAGAAGTTCAATTCAAAAATATGAAAAAAAGTTAATAATTAATACTATTAAATAAATGCATATATTCAGTTTACCTTACTGTAAGTCTTTTTTTGTTTTGTTTGTTTTTTTACCTACGGATTAGTTATCCTACCCGAAGGCCCGGAGACAGAGACGTGAAGAGAGCATAGGATCTATTCTAGCCATCTATCTCTAGGTCTACCACTAACCTTCGAACCAAAAAATACCAAAGCAGATATGACTCATGGTTACCTACGCATATAATAATCTGTTCCTGCAATAATTTAGGGAAAAAGAAAAATGCAAAAAACTGTAAAATTAGGATTTAATTTGACATATTTTTAATGAGAAGTTATTGGATACAATTGTTTGATTTTTATAAAATATTTTTTTAATAAATTTATCCTGTAAGTAAACATTTTAGACATCATGACAATACGTGATAATTAGATGTAAATTTAAATCTATTATGTTATTTGGATGAAAAAAATATTATATGTGTCTATGAGAAGAAAAAATATTTTCTATTATGTTATTTGGATGAAAAAAATAGAAAAAAAATATATTCAAAAATATTTAAACTTTAAGATATATCTTCAATGCTTTTTTTTTTTCATGAATAACACGAGCAAATAATTATTTTCTTAATTTTCTTTTTATTCTAAATGACTATAACTACTTTTTACTTTTTTATGTATAATAGTTGCACTGAAATTTGAAATTAGAACTTATGATTTCATGCATGTTATTTAAATTGTCATTACTGGTTCAAATCTAACAGTTTAATTGAAATTATTTTGATATATTTATTCTACTCTTCAGAATATTTTTTATTCAATATTTTCATCGTTTTGAATGTTGTCTTAATAATTTTGATTGATTAAATAATATATCAGGCTTATTGGATTATGTAAATATATTATGATTAATTAGGACTATAAATGTTTATATTAACATTGCATCAAAATAAAGTTATACGTGACAATATAGGTTATTAATAAAAATGATGATATAGTTGATTTTCATAGACAAGGTGGGTTTGAGTTTAAAACTCACAAACCCGCTTAATCTGCGGGTCAAGATAGATAATTAGATATAAATAAATAAAATACTAACAGTGAAAAACAGCATAAAAACTTATATTGTCAGTTTATTTTAATTACTTCTTTTTTTATTTAAGATTTGTCATTTATAATTTAAATTTTCCATTTCTTGAATGATGATTTAGAGGAAAATATCTACATGAATTAACTTGAAAGGTGTGCAATTTTTGGTTAAAAAAATAAAGTGCACAAATTTTTGAAATAATTATATGGTTACATGTTTGAATACACGTCTAAATGATTAAAACATGTGTGGTTGATGTGAATATATGAAGCTTTTCATTAAAATTTTACGTCAAAATTAAAATTGATGTGATTTTCTAAAAAATTGGACGCAGTGTGATAATCACATCAATCGAGAGAAGAAAATACTACTATAATCTATTCAATAGTATTATTAATATTAATTAATCTTTCATAAAGAATAATGTGTACTGTGTCATTCAAATCAAATCTTTCGCTTTTTGATTTCTTCTTCACTGTCACTAAGCGTGGGTTTGAATGTTATTGGCCCATATCCCATGCACACTTCAAAATTATACGCTAGTGCGCAATTGGCCCCATTGATGGGGTCACGCCGAAACACAACCCATACAAATAGCGGAATGTACGAGGGAAAAAAAGAAAAACTAATTATTGCTGTGTTACTACGTAGTACCCTATTTTTTTCCATAAAAAATACCAATCCAACTCGTTAATATTTTATATATAAAACTTTTAGGAAGGATAAATATAAATATGTAAGTTACAAAACAAGTAAAATTGAGAATTTGTGACGGAAATTATGCCACCTGATTCCTGAATTGTGTATGATTTTTGTGTAAGTAAATTCGGGTTAAATATCATTTTTTAATGAGGATTTTATATTTTGATTTATTTTAAATTCGATTATTTAACTATTTTATTGTTTTTTAATAATAACTAGCTCTTTGAAAAAAACTTCTCAAACATTGACAAAAATAAGTTGCTATTTTGATTCTCCAAAATATTTTAATTATTTTATTATAAAAATTAACAACATTAGAACAGTTCTTATGATCATAGACACGAATAGGGAATTAATTTGACGCCATTTTTTTTATATAATTGATAGTATCGTTTTCAATTATTAGTAGACTAAATTATATTCACAATAAAAAAATAATGGTAGTATTTTCATATATTAATTTTTACAAAAACTAAACTAATAATATTTTTATGATCAAGAAAATAAATTAATATTCTTTTTAAAAAATAAAATAAAATAACTTTAGAAATTAAATGAATGCTTACCTTCCCAAATTTATCATGTAAAAGTAAACCCAAAATTTTGTGAATATGATTATTTTTCGTTATCAATATGTCGGTACAAATTATTTTTCGTTATTTTGATGAATATTTTATCTTTTAACATTTAAAAATTATTATTAATCAACTAACCTTTCAAAATTAATTTTCAAGATTTAAGTATTAGATTACCGAAATAAATTTAATCTTGCATTGCTTTTTTTTAAAAAAAAAAATGTTGCATTGTAGGCCTAACTATCAACAAAACAAATACATAATTGGCTTAAAGTGTTTTTGATATATGTAATTTAGTGTTTTTATTTTTTTTTAAATCATTGTAATTTTTTAAAAATTATTGTAAATCATGTTTGTTCTATTATTTTCCGTAAAATATTTTAAATAAACATTTTTTTTTATTTAAAACATTATCTAAGGAACTTTAAAAACAAAAAGTAAAACAACAATAATTTTTAAAGACTAAACAAAACATAATTTTACAGAGAGAGAAAATGAATTAAAAATATATTTAAGTTCTTTATTTATTCATATTGTGATATATACTTAAACTTAAAGCTACTAAAACAGGATTAAATATTTCATAATTTTTAATTAAATAAGAGATTGTAAAAATATATATTTCCTTCACGTAATCACAATAGAAAAATTTGTTGGTGACACGATAACAATGTAACCAAGCACTGTCACTAAACACTAGACTGTTTTTTTTATTATTATTATTATTGAAACTAGATTGTGTCTTAAAAATAAAAAAAAAATATATTAACATCATAATATTTTATTAGGATAACTATTCAATTTGTCCCTAAAAGTGTATTTTTCTAATATACGAGTTTTTGAAAATGAAAAACTATTTTTTTATCCCTAAAATTGTAAAATTGTCAATATAGTAATTCTCTCAGTTATTTCATTTCGTAAAGTCTAACGTCTTTAACGTGACAAGTGAAAATTGAAATGTCATGAAAAATATTATTAATTAGGTAGTTGATTCGATATGACTAATTTGTCATTAAAATGTTGATAGATTAATTTGTCTTCTTTTTCTTTTTTTCTCTTTCCTTTTCTTCTCTCCTCTTTCACCTTATTCTCTTATAACTTATTCCATCAATGACCTTAGCAATGATGATGATGTTGCAGTGATGGAAGAAAAAATCAAATTATGAGGAAGGAAATTGAATCTCACGCTCTACACAAAATATAATTTTTGATTAAGGGGTCTACACCTTTGCACATGCTATTCTCCACACGAAATATAATTGCAACTAGATTTTTCTTCAAATTAAACTAATCCAATAAACCAAAAAATCATAAATCAAGAAATTGCAACAACAAAAGAAATTTCTTTGTCTATTCTTCAGGAAAAATAACAAAAGGGAAAGGAAAACATAAAAATGGTTGAGAATTAAGCAATGTATAAGTTTGCATGAGGTGATGTTGATGGGAGGAATAAGATGGATAGTGAAGAGAAAAGAGAGAAGAAAGAAAATGCAGAGAGAAACAAAGATAGTCGAAGTGGAAATGGTGAAAGTTGGATCCTTGAAGGTCGAATTTGAGGATTTACCACTATGATGTCGTTGTTTCAAATAACACCCGCCTCTACCAACACAACTTTAGCACCCTCCTCTTGCGCCAGATCAAACTCCGTTGTCAACCTTCTCTCAAACCCACAATCCTTCGTCACATGTTTGCCCTTGGCATCCTTCCCAACAAGGCCACCATCACCATTGTCATGCGCATTGCTGCAACGAAAGGCAATTTTGGATGACACATTTGAGTCAGTGAAGGGCATAAACAAGTGCAGCAACACTTCTCCAAGGCTTCAAACCTACAACCCTGCGTTGTTTTGTTTATGAAATGTTTAGTGTTGAGGAGCATATGAATGAGGTTGGATTGAGCTTGGAGGAATGAGAAATGGTGGCACAATAAGGAATGGGTTGGGGAGGGGGATTGAGTTGAGCATAATTAGGTTGATTATTTTCTAATGACGATCAATGTGTTGTTCAATGAGTATGACTACCAAGTATCAATGGTTAGTTGTTTGGTTTGGATTTGGTTTGTGGGTAAATGATGGGATTGTCGAATTTGTAGATTTGATTGGAGAAACTGAAGGGAAATAATCATGAGAAATATCTTTTCATAGTGGTAGGCAATAGTACAATAAAAAGAGAAGAATAATGGAAGAAAAATAATAAAGAAGAAAGGAATAAATAAATTCCAAAGATGACAATTTTTTTATTGATATTTTGATGACAAATTAATCCTTTCAAGTTAGCTATCAATTAGTAATCTTTTCTCATAATATTTTAGTCCTCACTTGTTACGTCAAGAAAGATGTTAAACTTTATAGACTAAATTAATGAGATAACTAATATATTAACAATTCTACATATTAAGAGGCAAAATTTAGTTTTTCATCTTTTAGAAACTTACATATCAACAAATTATATTTTCACATATGAAATTTTAGTATTTATCCAATTTTTTATTTATCAGACATTAATGTCGTAATATTTCATTAGTATTTTTTTTTCTTTTCATTTCTATTTAGTTTTCCCTCCCTCCATCAAAGAATAAAATAAGTACCAAAAACTAAAATAAAATCAATCATTTAAAATTTATACTTGAACAGTACAGTACAGTGTGTAGTAGAACCCCAGCATTATTCCGTTGTCTTCCTTCTCCGTTGCTCACTCTCTTTCTCTCTCTCTCTCTCTGGAATATTAACCTAGATCAAAGATGACGGTGCTGTGAGAAAAGCGTGAGTGAGAAGGAGAGAGCCAAAAATCCACAAAGCATCCGAGGAACACGTGAATTCCGACATGTAACGGCCGAAAGTTGTAACCTACGACGACGAATTTGGATCTGTCGTTTACAACCATTGCCGATCTCCGCCTTAAACGACGTTTCACTGAAACCACCACACTCTTCCTCCTCACCGTTACAACTTCACAGCTTCTGTGTAGTGTTCTACTTTTCCCGTTACTGTCAGAAGACCGTTGAACAACGAGGGTAATCTTATCACCCACTTTTTTCTTTTGCATGTAGAATCGATTTCGGCCATCGGAAAAACCGTTTGTTTCTAATGCGTAATCGATTCCGCAACACAACAAAGACAAAATATAACTTTTTTTTTTTTTGAGAATTTGGTTGACTTATATGGGAATGTTGATACTGTGACTGGTTTGTAGGTACTAGCTAGGTAGTATGATCCTCTTCTTACCCTATCTCTTTCCGTGATTCACTCTGGGTTTGACTTTTCATGTGAGAATATTTAAGGGTTTTTCTGTTTCAGTAACCACTGTTTCTTTACCCTTACTATTTCAGATGGAAAAGGAAAAAAATAAATGTTGCAAGTCAGTGTTTTTTGTTATTAATTAAAGTGTTTGATGATGTGGGTGTCTTTCTTTGTCTCTTTTAACGCTGGTGCGGAATAAGCACTTAAAACAATTTTGACTTGTAATTTAATTTTCATGATTTGTGGTTGTATTATGTAGTTTGGACTCATTTGTGGAATTAGTTGGGCATTTTTATTAGGGCATGGGAAATGGTTGTGAAAAGAAACGATGCTTTGCATTTTTTTTTTTTACTTATTCTTTCTGAGAATCTAATGTTGTTTAGGGAACTACAGATGCATTGGTCTTTTGGGTGCTGATTACTGATCTGATATATGGCATGTGTGCAGTTTTGAAGTGGTTTTCTTGCTTCAGCTACCCGATGAGGAATTGATTTGTTGATCTCTGAGGTTGTTGTTCTAATTTATCGAGCATGGATAAAGTTTCATCAGACTGTCCGTACCCGGGATGCTTCTTTTGTGTCATGAAGGAAGGGAATCCAAGCAAGCGCAGAGCAAGTGTACTGAAATTCTTTAGAGAACTTCCGTGTCAAGATGATGATGGTCAGGTTCTCCCTATCAGTGGCCTTTGGAACACCGCTATGGCACACCCAAATGACCCGGAGTTCCTAGAGCTAGGAATATTCGAATGCATGTCTGCTCTCATATGGAAGGGACTGAAGAACAGGCGCTGGCTTTCTCATGACCAAAATATATATATTCCTTATTATGCAGCTCATATCATCGGTTCCTACACAATGAATATGGAAGAATTTGCAGAAAGTGCCGTGCATGCTGGGGTCATTCCTCCTTTGGTCGAGCTTTTACGAGGTAGATTAACTTGGGTTGAGCAGAGGGTGGCGGTTAGAGCATTGGGACACTTGGCTACATATGCCAGCACTTTTCCAGCCA
>PYAF01005672.1:242295-253586 GCA_007407185.1 Glycine tomentella
AAAACCTTATTTTTAACTCTACAGCTTACTGTTTTTAGTATTTGAGTCAACTAAAGTTTATAACAATGCTATTGTGTTACTTTTCATTAATCACCACTAGCTGAGAATAAGTTTTCTTCTGAGCTATTCTAAGGTTGTGGCAATTCAATAGAATGATGTTCATGCTGATATTGTTGAAAATTTCTCTTTTGCTAACATTTTATTTGGGGTTTAGGGTAAGGCGTTCATTGTTACTTACTTTTTATTTGGGGAAAATTATTCTGGTCAGTTTTCTTTTACAGATCAATAACAATTTCTTGTTCTCTTCTCCAACTGTTTTAAAGTGTGCATTTTATTTATTTGCTTTTCCATTTTAGCTCTGATGATTATAACTTGCTAATTCAGGTGAAAAGCATGCTGACACCCGAAATTTGTTAGACACACGATTAAAAGTTATCCTAGAGAGTGTTCGGTTGAATTATCTTCTAGAAAGGGTGGGAAGCAACTGGGATGCAAATTTAAAATGGGAAGACATTCTTTCTCTTGGAGAACAGCAAAGATTGGGCATGGTATGTAAATATAATCTCTTGAAATTTTAGACAGTTTTTTAAATTTCTTAAATATTTTTGTTTTATACAGCATGCCCCTTAGAAAGTCTTCAATTCCTTAAAGAAAGACATCTATTATAATTTAAAATATTCTCTTTTATGGTTTTTAATGTTGCTCACTCTGTTCTGTAAGGCACGCTTGTTCTTTCATAAGCCCAAATTTGGTATCCTTGACGAGTGCACCAAGTATGTATGATTTGCCTTTGTCTTTTCCTTTTCAGAGAAATTGTTGCTTGTTGTTATTGTTAATCTTGTTTCATATCCTAAAAAAAATAATGTTGGCAGTGCAACTAGTGTTGATGTTGAAGAACACCTATACGGGCTTGCAAAAGATATGGGAATCACGGTTGTTACTTCCTCACAAGTAAGTTGATTATACAAGTATATTGGAAAAAAAAAAAATACTGTCATGGTAAATTTAGTGAATTAAGAGTAGTTCACTAATTAGTTGTTTTGATGTTGCCTCATTTCCTTCCTAGTGTACACTTATTTTATTTCTTTAGCTCTAGATAAACCAGTTATAGCTTGTCTAACATTAAACCTGCATGTTAGCCATAATAATGTGTGATCAAACTAAATTTCTCTGCTGCTGCCCCCAGCGTCCTGCTTTAATACCATTTCATTCCATGGAACTGCGGCTGATTGATGGTGAAGGTAATTGGAAGCTTCGATTGATCAAGCAGTGAGTTTACTAAAACAGTGTTGCTGCATGGACTCAGTATACCATTTGAGATGTTTTCGAGTCGAGTCTATCACAAGCTGGCTGTTTCCGAGCATAAATTAGGTTTGCCAACAAAGGTCAATCCTATATGCTTTTATTTTGAGTTTCCATATTCTCCTAGATTCAATGTTTACTAGGGGACTAACAAACAAACAGCTGAAACAGCCAAAATTGTTGATAATAAGTTCTTCGAGCACACAACCATTGCATAATCTCTGCAGTGTATAGGTGGTGATCAATCATGTATAGTTTCCCCCCTTTCTTCTTAGGTAGTTGATATTGGTTCATATGTTGTAGCCATTGGATGTAATGATTGATATTTAAATTGTTTAATCAATAAAACAGCCGGAAAGAAGGGTTCGTCGAGCTAATTTGTTGCCTTCAAAAACTCCCATGCTGTTGTGTAAGATTTTTTCTTATGTTCTTTTTTCTTCTTGTGCCACCTGAACTGCTTTCATCTCATCCCTTGGCGTTGCCTTCATTGTTCCTATGTGGCCATGTTATGAATCATGATGAAATGTTTAGTACTTTGATAAGTTTTTTCGTTATATTTAATTATATACTTGATGGTTTGTTTAACATGTAATTTTTTTATTAAAAAAAAGAAGCAAAAGAAAAACGGAACAATCTATTTACTTATTAGATTAAATTGATATTGAATTTAAACTGATTTACATTGAATACCAATATATTTTACTTAAGAGGGGATACAATATTGTTATAATTCACATTAATTCTAACAAGCTTCTCAAACCTCCATACATGAAGGAAAAGGGGGATCGAAGGTTATTTTTCTTATATTTAGGCTCTTTCTTTGTTTTAATCTTTCGAAATCCACCCTGAACTATTGCATGTATTAATGTGAGTTATCAATATATATATATATATATATGGTGGAACACCGAAATGCAACAACTTTTGCCAACTTTGGCGTCCACATCCCTTGAATTGTTTAACAAAGACTCTATCAATTTATGAGGGTATCTATCTGTTATCTATAATAACTCACGACTCTAATAATTTCTGTCTTAGCACTTAGATCTACCAACTAGAAATTGAAAAAACCTTTTTCTTCCGTTATTAACAATTAATTAATAAACGAAATTGATTAGTCGATAGACAATTAAAAGTAGAAGGGTCATTGCCGTTATTGTTGTAGGCGTATCCAAACCACAAATGTTAATTAGGGTGATCACTGATGAATTGCAACACGTTATACATGGCTCTTCTTCATAAGTTCATGTTGATGGAGGGAGCTATGGCCACAATTTTTTTGAATACTTCGTGTGTAAGTTTGAAAATCGCACATACACCACTTTCAAATACCAAAGTACTGTATTACCACCTGAAATGTTTTAGATAAGATCATTTGTCATTAATAAATTTGTGAGTCTTTGTTACACAGTTGTGTTAAACACTCAAGAAAAATTTCATAAAGTCTAACAAAAACGTAACCTTAAATTGGGGAAAATGATTCTCTAAGATAGTTTTTCTTTTCCCCAAGGATACCTTTTTTCGCAAAATTTGTTCCCGTATAAAATCTCAACTTCTTTTGTAAGTTTAAGTACGATATAATTGCATTTTTTTTTCTTTTCAAATTGTACATGTGATTTTTCTTGGTTAAATTATTTTGCAGTCCTTTATAATTTTGATAATATTTTAAATAAGTTTTTATAATTTTTTAACAAGATCTTTATGGATATTAAGGTTTTAGGTTAAGATATGACTTCAAATTTATTTTTGAGTCTTAAATTTAACACCACACTTTAATCTAAAACCTTAGAGCTTAGATTTATGAATCTTATTTTCATTTATAGAGCGTTCAATCTTCACATTCTTATCCGCTTATATTTCAATAAATATAAATGTCACAAAAACAAAATTACCAAACACAAATTAAAGTACCTTTAAAGTCAACTTCTATTTACTTAAACTAATTGTTTTTTTTTGTTCTCTCATTGTTTGAACTAAAAGTTACTTGAGTATAACTTTCCTTAAGATGAAATAAGAAGCCACAAAAAATGGAAGTAAAAAATCGTCATGAAGATGTTGTGGCGTTTTGCAGCCGTGACTGAAAGAGTTAGAAGGAGATAAGTAGTTTTTACTTGCCCAAAAACGATAATGTTAAATTGCTAGAAGCAGATAATTAAGAAACACGGAATAATTAATTGTTAGCTACGTTTATAAACAAAACTTTCGGAATTCTGGAAAGAGAAATTGCCGTAAGTGTTGAGAGGGGAACGTCTAAGCTACTTATTTAGGGATATACCATTACCCACCAATTATTAAGTGTTGATAAAGTGGTCAAATATCACAATTAACAGCTGATCGATTATTAATCTCTCTCTCCTTAAATAACGTTGTCTTAATTAAGCATAATTCTGATAGTGGATCTATAATTATATTTTGAAAATAGAAATAGTTAAATTGTCATCCTTTTCTAGGCTAAGATGGAAAGAGATATAAAAAATTGAAGATAAAATATATCTTTAGTCCCTCAAAATATTTTGAAATGAGTTTAATAATTATACATTGAAAATATAAATAATTTTATATTGTTATTCAATTATAAATAATAATTGATATAATTTTTTAGATAGTTGTGTTTTGGTGACCTGTTGGTTATGAGTTTGCATTCGGAAACAGTCTCTTTGCATATGCAAGGGTAAGATTGAGTACAATATCTCTCCTCCTTACCTGCACATAGCGTGGAGCCTCCGGATAATGGGATTACGTGGTTTTCTTTTTTACTATAAAAATTAATAAATTTTACAATTTGTTAAGGAAACAAATATATTTTACATGTAACAATCTTACTTACATTTGATAAAATTATTATAGATTAAAAAAAATATTTTTTAACATTTAAACTATAATAATGTAATGTTAACTTTTTTTACTAACATTTAAAATCATATTTAATATGACTTAGACTTATTAGAATCAGTCTTGACACAAGTGTCACATCATTAAGTTTTGATTATTTAAAAATTATTGACTTAGCATTTATGTTATTTCCTTGACTGCTACCTTTTTATATGTACCAAAAGTTATTTAATCTTAAGGTTTGATATCAGAACCAAAACATCCTTATTTTATATGTACCAAAAGGTTATTTAATCTTAAAACAAAGAAAAGTTAATTATCATCATCATTTCATCACATTAATTCTCTGCTCCTCTCTTTTTTATCTTTCTCGGCATGATGTTCCTTAACTAAAAAAAAAAAGTTAATTATCATCATATTGTCATATGATATGCACAACAACTCTCGCCCCACCTAATGTCTTCATATGTTGTATCCATTCATTTTAATTCATGCAAATTTCTATCCCCCCTCCCCTCCTCTTACTTTTATTGTTAACAAATTTTCCATTCAAGCATAGCCTGAAGTCTATTTGTCTCCCTCTACTATGACGTCATTTTCAATTTGCTTGCCATAAATCATAATCGAATGTTTTCAGCTGCTCAGCCATGAGATTTCGTTACAGCTCGACAGTGGGTGGTCGCCAAAATCTTTTGTGTGTTGCAAAGAAGCCATGTTTCAAGAAGTATCCCATTGAAAAAAAAGGAAAAGGAAGGGAGTGAAAAATTTGTGTGATACAATGATGATAATAATTAATTTTTTTAATTTTAGGTTTAAATAACTTTTTGATACTTCTAAAATAGGGATGTTTTGGTATCTAATTTTTGTTTGTACTTTAACATTTTTTTTTAAAAAAAGGTACCTTAATGGATGATTTGACCGATAAGATTTAAATGGCTTGTATTTGATGCGAACTTTTCTTTAACCACACCATCAATTAACAAAAATTCATTAATAACAACTACCTATGTCAAAAATAACAATAAGAGCTTAGGTACTAAAATCAAAATAAATAATTCTTTTATGTTGTTTACATATCATCGACCAACAAAATCTTCAATATTAATGGAAATCAAAAACCCATATATTTTTAAAATATGAGTATGTTATGTACCAACTAAACCACCATTTGTCAATAAAAATACTCCTACTTTGAAGATACTAAAAAATTATTTAAGAAGTAAAAATATTTTCACTTATAACTACTACTCAAAGTAGTTATATATAAGGGAGTGGAATGACACACGTTGAGCATGTAGTGCGAGTATCCATTTCTAGGTGCCATCATAATAACTGATAACTCAACCTCTCGAGAGTTTGTCATAATATTATTCGTAAATTGTAGGTGGGGGTGGCATAGTTGCAGTTGGAAATCGAAAGAAGAGAAAAGAATTTGGATAGTGATTATTTGGGTTCGTTATCGTTGAAACGTTTTTTCAAATCTGGTGTGGTGAATAACATCACCCCTCACAAACTAAACAAAATGCAGAGCCAGAGAACCACGCCGCTAAGGAACCCTCACACCTCCACCTCCGATCTCCTAACGTGGTCCGAACAACCTCCGCCGGAGTCCTCCGCCTCCGGCTACCGCTCTCGCCAGGTTACTACTTCTATTTACTGTCTCTGTTTTATATTTTATTTAAGCATCGGTTTAGTTGGTTCAATTGAATCTCTCGTGAAGATATATAATGAGCTTGTTCCTCGAATCGCTTATCTATTCACAGCCTTCTGATAAAATCGGTGAGGTTCTCCGCGGAAGCAAGCTCACCGCGGAAGAAGCACAGAGTCTAACAAAAAAGTAATGCTATCATCTTTTCTTTTCAATTCTATCGCAGTGTTGGATCTGTTATTGTTTGTTTTTTTTCCAACTTTTTAATTGTTTCGTTCTGTGATCCGATTCAGCGTTTGTTTCTTTATCTTGTAAACCCTATGCGGTTTTTCAACTTCTAGTTTGTGTCGACTTTTTTCCCTCTATTTATTATTGGGAACGTTTTGAGAAGCCAATCATTGGCATCCTGCATTCAGTTGTTGAAACTTGAAACTCTAAGAATTGCGTTATGATGAACAATCAACACGAAATTATTTTTTGGAAAATTGCTAATTGGTACGAATTTGTGTATACAGCTGATCATTCATGATGCTGTACAAAAAAAAAATAAATAAAAACTGATCTCATGATTTCGGCTAATTACCAAAATTCTTTTGTTTCTTAATTTACATTTGAACCAATTATATTAAAACATCTTTTGTAAAAAAAAAAATACATCAATTTTTTTTTACAAATAAAATGTTTTAATATTAATAATGTTATAATATTTTCATAATATTATACAAGATAATTCATAATATTTTCATTCTAATTAAATTATTGCTTTAAAATTCATATTTACTATTTAAAGTGTTTTTTTATTTAGCTGTCAGAGTAAAAAACTTCAACGTGATAAAAATTAAACTGAAATAACGAATTTATACTATAGTATGTTTGCTACTAGTTAAGTTAAAAAGTGCATGCTGTTATATAATCTTGTTGTCAAACATATCTTTTCATGTGTTTTACTGTTAAAGGATTAATTTTAATATGTTTATTTTCGGTTATTAGCCGTCATGGCTAGTTGTTTCTGTTATTTTGCTGTTCTGTTGTGATTGTAACTACCTTGCTTTATTTTTCTTCTTATAGCTTTGTGGCATTTTATATAAATAGGCTTCCAGCCCAATGAATGAAGTCAAATTCCACCTTGTGCATCCAATCATTTTTTTTTTTCGTTTTTCTCTTCTGACATGGTCTCAGAGTAATCCTGTCCCTTCTTCTTGTTATTTTCTTTTTCTTCTTCTTGATACTCAGGAAACCCTGCTCAGGATATAAATTGAAAGAGATGACTGGAAGTGGTATATTTTCGGGTAATTCTGAAGATACCACATCAGAAGAAAATTCTGCAAATTCAAAAAACAGAACAAGCATACGCGTATATAAGGTATGCTAGATGGTTACCTTATTCCAACTTCCAAGGCAATTTGAGGTTTGACCATATGAATGCGAGTGTTTCTTAAATACCAACTTCATTGTGATAATAGTATTCTTGTTTTATTTCCCTGCAATTGCATCTCAGCAAGCAATGAATGGAATCAGTCAGATATCATTCAGCACTGAAGGAAACATTTCTCCTAAAAAACCAACCTCTCTTCCCGAGATAGCAAAGCAACGTGAACTTGGTGGAACATATCAAAGCGAAACAGTCACGAAGATCAACAAGCAAACGTCAAGTGCCAAGACCAAGGAGCTCAGCGGAAGTGATATATTTGCCCCTCCTTCTGAAATTGTGCCTCGTTCATTGGCTGCTGCACACACTTTGGAATCAAAAGAAAGTAAAGACACCAGAATATCTGTTCCACAAAAATTGAGCACATCTGCGCAAGTTTCTAATGTAAGTATCTTCTTGGCATGAAGACCAATCACGAGTCATATAAATCATTTATATTGGATAAATGTCTACAGAAATTTTTAATTGCTCTAATCCTGTCTTATGGCTATTCATAGTGATGAACTTTTTACCTTTGGTGGTGCAAAAATGTAGCCTAATGGTTTCCTGAAAGGCAAAATTTAAATGCAGAACAATTTGTCTAATTTTATGTAGTTATAACCCAAGGGTTGTAATAGAAATACGGTTGCAGCTCTGGAAGAATACCATTTATTTGGGGATGTTAAATTTTCTATCATTAATGTTTCTTCCCTCGCCAAGATATGAGCCTGTTATCTTGAGTTAGAGCCAAACTGCACATTCATTATGTTGAAGAGGTCCATCAGTTTGTCTACATGTTTTTGTAGTTTCCGTGTCAGATTTCTTCTTAAATTTCATTTTTCTCCTTTTAGAATTTTTTGTTGAAACAAAAGACATGTTTTTCTTAGGTTTTCAATAATGAAACATTAATTTTTCCTCTAAATTAAGCTGTAAATTCATCCATTTCTAATCCATGTGCTTCCCCCTTTAGCTCATGTGCCTTCTCCCTCCTCTTTATGATTACATTTTGACCCTAGTTTTGTTATTGTTGCAGCGAGCCGATGGCCAAAGTAATTTCTCATTCAGTGAACAACCAGTTAAGATATTGAGGAAAAAAATGCATGACCAGAAGTTTACAGAGATGACAGGTAATAATATTTTCAAGGGAGATGTTCCTGCAGGATCACCGGAAAAGCCTTCGAGCAGAGCTAAACTTAGAGAAATGGCTGGGAGTGACATATTTGCTGATGGAAAGGCAGAGAGCAGAGACCATATACTAAGTGCCCGCAGACCCCCCGGTGGAGGGAGTGACATATTTGCTGATGGAAAGGCAGAAAGCAGAGACCATATACTAGGTGCCCGCAGACCCCCCGGTGGAGGGAGTGACATATTTGCTGATGGAAAGGCGGAGAGCAGCGACCATATACTAGGTGCCCTCAGAAACCCCGGTGGAGGGAGTTACATATTTGCTGATGGAAAGGCAGAGAGCAGAGACCATGTACTAGGTGCCCGCAGACCCCTGGGTGGAGGGAGTGACATATTTGCTGATGGAAAGGCAGAGAGCAGAGACCATATACTAGGTGCCCGCAGACCCCCAGGTGGAGGGAGTGACATATTTGCTGATGGAAAGGCAGAGAGCAGAGACCATATACTAGGTGCCCGCAGACCCCCCGGTGGAGGGAGTGACATATTTGCCGATGGAACGGCAGAGAGCAGAGACCACATACTAGGTGCCCGCAGACCCCCCGGTGGAGGGAGTGACATATTTGCTGATGGAAAGGCAGAGAGCAGAGACCATATACTAGGTGCCCACAGACCTCCCGGTGGAGGGAGTGACATATTTGCTGATGGAAAGGCAGAAAGCAGAGACCATATACTACTAGGTGCCCGCAGATCCCCCGGTGGAGGAAGCAGCATTGCGCTCGTTTAAATTTGATCATCTAAATTCGTCCAATTAACTGTGTACTTTCTATAAATTCCTCTGAAGTTCCGTGTTTTGACTGGAAGGATCAGTGTGTTGGATTGTCAACATCGTATATTTATGGTATAACCCCCGACACAGAATAATTTGGTTTGCCATAATGGGTGCAAATGTTTATTATTCATTTATGTTGAGATTTTTTTGGCCATGATTGGATAAATAAAATTGTTGAGATTTTTTTGTAATAAGAAATTATTTACTCTATCTGGTTTATGCTTTTTATGCGATAATTGTTGAGAAGTATATTTGCTGATATTGTTGAGAAGTTAACAATTATAGTTGCCTTTAAGCTATCTAGACTGACTTTTTGTGAAATGTGATGGTATGCTGGTAGGAATAATTGTGACTTTATAAAAGTAGAAAAAATACGCAGCAAATATTCTATGATTTAATAGTAATAAAGAGGTGAAGCGCTGTGTCTTGAATTTTCGACATTCAAAACATTATTCTAAAACAGCAGGGATGGTTTATACTTTATCCCCCTCATAAGCAGCTTTACCGGCAAGCCACTGAATTCCTCTGTCCAGAGATCCACAGCAACATCACATTCATGATAATAGGAAAAGCAAATAGCCTAAGCATCAATTCCATGAGACAACTGAAGAGAGAAAGAAAGAACACTTAATCCTCATGTCCAACCAGTGCAAGGAGAATGCTCTGATAGTCTCCAGAAGTGTCATTGGCTATTGCGCGGTCCAGAGGAATGCTATTTCTTCTTTGGTATTCCTCAGCAATTCGCTGCAAATCAACCTCAGCTCTGGTGGTCACCACTCTAGTAAGGGCCCCTTCATCAGTTCCCAGCTTGTTTATAGCCATCCTCAAGACTTTTGCAAAATATTTCTCAGGGTAAGTCAAGCACTTAATGGCTGCCCTCAATAATTGCAGATAGTCATCTTTTGGATCGGTTTTCAGATCCTGCAGCCATAAGATGAATTGTCAGTTCAACTACCAGTCACTGATTAATCTAAAATCACTAAATCACAATTTCTATCTTGTCTTCATATTTATTTTTTTGTTTTGAAGTAAGCCCAGAATATAATCCTTTAAAATGTAGCAATTGATTCATCTAAAACAAGATTATCAGTGGAAATCACGTTTCTTAAAGTGAACAAAACATGGTCATAAATTCAGCACTATATCAGCATAAGTGCTGCAGTAGGTACTCAAACAAAAAGCAGATGTTAGGCTAAAATCATAGAAATGAGTCATAAACAGTCAAAAGGTCTATACCTTGTTTATGGCATTCCCGAACTCATTGTTGTACTGATTCAGTGTTGCTGTTAACTGTGCTTTACTCCTTGTTGACAAAATCCTGATCAGCTCCTCATCATTGTAGGCCTTCTCTGCAATCTTCTCGTGAAGCAGTTTAGCCTCAGATTTTGCCAATGTCATGTTCACCTCATCCCCCTCATAACGGAATATGCTCATAAGAGGAACTAATAGCTGTTATTGACGTATTTCATCAGAAAATAGGGGGAAAAATGTGTGAAAAAAATTGCCAGATCAAATGCATGATTGGAATCGCTTCTTTTTTTTTTTTTTCTTTTTTTTTAAAGTTCTCTCAGGAACCTAAAAAAATAATTTAACTAACCATGCATCTAGACATAGCAAAATAATATAAAAAAAATGTTAATATTAATAAGCTTTTAAATCTAGCAATTCAAATGACATCAAGCAAAGGTTCTCTTGAATATAAATCTAGGACACACTTCTAAACAAAGGTTCTCTTTTAAGTTGAAAAGGTTTATATACATTGGAAAATTTTGATCGAAGAAGAAATGACATCAAGCAGAGGCATCAGCCTTTGAATATTATGTAAGAATATGCAACTTTTCTTTATCAAGGTGTAAGCAAGTACATTAGAAAGTTAAGGTTTTACCTTGCGGATGTCCCCTTTAGTATGATAGGCAACGTCTTCTTCAAGGGACTTTTTGAAACGGGCTTGATATGCTTGCTTTGCCTTAAGGAGATCAAGTGAAGATCTAGTGGAAGCAATTTCCAAAATGACCCAATTGTTTGAAGTCAACATCTTAGTGGCTTCATTAGCTAAAAAGGCATCACGCTCAGCAGGATCCAATGTCCAAACTAACACAGCCCGCTTTTATATTCAAAACATTAAACATTAGATAAGAAACTAACTT
>PYAF01005672.1:253686-298814 GCA_007407185.1 Glycine tomentella
TTGATATGCTTGCTTTGCCTTAAGGAGATCAAGTGAAGATCTAGTGGAAGCAATTTCCAAAATGACCCAATTGTTTGAAGTCAACATCTTAGTGGCTTCATTAGCTAAAAAGGCATCACGCTCAGCAGGATCCAATGTCCAAACTAACACAGCCCGCTTTTATATTCAAAACATTAAACATTAGATAAGAAACTAACTTTATAACTGCAACTATCCGTTTCCTTTAATCAAGGTTATCCGTATAGAACACAGAAATGGAGTATTATCAAAATTGAAAATTCAATAACTGATAGTGTCATTGAAAATTCTAACTTCTGAAAACTGAAATGGGCGTCAAATTGAGATTTACATAAAGAAGCCAGATATTAAAAGATTTAAACTGACCTCAAAGTCACTTGAAAGTTCTTTGTCTAAATCTTTAAGAAGATCTTCTCCATGAGTTGCACTATAAGCTTCACGAATCAACTTACGCTGAGCTGCATTTCTATGACCCAGGATTGATATTATCAATCCTTCATTCGTTCCCCACCCTGCAAAGATATGTCACAGTGACAAAATTGGATGAACAATCAAAGCAACTCTTGCAATGAGAGAATAAAAAATGGCTCATGCCATGATAAAACAAAGGAACAAAGTAAATTCCCTTATTTGAAAACTTCTGAATTATTCAAAGATCCAATTTCACTATGTATTAATTTTCTGTAATAGTTATCTATATCTTCACTTGTTTGAGCACTTCTGAACACACACATACTAATATTAACTATTAGTATTACTGAATTAACGCTGGGCCAAACATCGTTTGCATTTAGTTCTTAAAAACACAAGATCTACATACTAATTTAGTTTATTTTATTTCTTTTCTTTTCATTTTTTTTCTCCTGTGAGTACATATGGGAAGTTTATCCAACCAAAATGTAAGAATGAAACTTAAATTATATATATATATATATATATATATATATATATATATATATATATATATATATAAAGAAAAGAAACCAAATCTCAACGATAATGATTCCGTCAGTCGAATTTTCAACGTGTCTACGCAGTTAGCAAATTGTAACCGTTGGATGAAGATAAAAACAATCAAAAGGCTTGTATTCGATCTTGTAGATTGAACTTAGGAGGCATTTGGTAAGAGACACATTTTTTGTTTATGGGGAATCATAGGTTGGTCTCTCATGTTTGATATGTATTTTTAAAAGATTATATTCATGAAAAATGATGTTTTCTGAAATGTTTTTTATTATTTTCTTACTAAAATTTTCTTATAGCAGAGATGTGAATTTTATTTTTTGAGTTTAATTTTTCTTTTATTATTATAAAAAATATCATATTATTTTTTATTAAATTATATAATATAATAAATAAATAAAATAATCAGTAAAAATTTATTTGTAACTCTTTGATTCCTAAAAAATTTATCTAAAGATTTTCAATTGTGAACCAAACAAATTTTATTCTTTCTCCTAAATGTAAAAAAAATTCTGCCCTACCAAAAGTTATCATAAAGCACTTATTGTAGGCATGAGTTGTCTGATATTCATCCAACGGTCTCAGTTTAGTAACTGAATGAACGTATGAAAAGTATGACTGCATCGAATGCGGTTCCAGCACTCATCAAGCAGAAATAACTAACAATGACTGCATAAACCAAACACAACAATCTATTCCAGGATCTCTAAGTAAGAGTTGATATATAATAAAACCCCATCAGATCATGGACACACCAAAAGACTTAAATCCAAACGAGATAGATCGAGAAAATGATAAGCAGATCGATGATCTAACAACAAAATAAAAGCCAACAAATTCAAATCAAAGAAATGAATGAGTGGTGGTAAGGTAACCTTGAAAAGCTTTTCGCAATTGCTCACTGTCTTCCACTGGGGAAGGAAGTTGAGCAGGAACCTTCAACGTCGCCATTTTCGATCACGATCTCTGTGCGCAATGTGATGTGATGCAGAAAATTGAGGAGTTGTTGCCAGCTTAACCATTTATTTATATACAAGGAATGGTACAAACCTATTATCGACCACAAAGGAAAAAAAATTAAAAAGAAAATTAACTTTAATCATAACTATAATTGGCTACCTATGTATGATAAGACATTGTTGACTTTTGTAACAAAATTAATTATTAATAAATACTCAAAGGACAAAAGTTAGATAAATTTTCTTAAGTGTTGTTTATGCTATTAAACAATTAGAACTGATCTAAAGAAGAAGAAAAAATAGAACTGGAGTTTCACTTTGATAGTTTTCCTAACAAAGGTTTGCATAAAAAAGGTTACACAAATTATCAAGATGAAATCTAATTCTCATTGGATAATAGCACCAAAGAGAGTGGTTTGTCAAAAAAAAATTATAAGCAAGTGGTTTGTCATTTACTATTTTTTAAATTCAGTTTTATTACATTTTTTGTGTATTTACATAATTAAAATGCATCCAGAGTATAATTTTTTTATATAGTCATCCAATTATAAATCGTTAGTATGTATCATAAATTTATTAACTCTCATAATAATTACCCTAAGAATTATTTAAAAGATAATATTTTATTATGAAATTCATTATTTTTAAAAAAACTTGGTAGATTTATATTACACAGTCACCTGTTATATTTAGAATATGGTTACAGTGAAAATAATTTCAGATTATTTGATATTGTAATATTGCATAAAGATTAAATTTTATGCATTAATTTAATTTATTTCTAATTATAACCTTTTTCCATGGAATTACGAAAAACGTGACATAGGTTTCAAATAAATAAAACGTGAAATTGGGTTCAAACGAATAAAACGTGACATTGGTTGTTCCGGGAATCTATATGTTCAAAATTCAAACGACGTGTTCTAATTTGCATACAAAAATGAGTACGTTACTATTTTTTCGGTGTCTTGATCTCCATGCACATGGAACAGGACCACATGGAACAAAAATAAGTACGTTACTATTACATCTCATCGCTAAAGGAAGTTAGGAATTGTGATTGTATGTTTCAATTGACTTTTTGTTTATGGATTTGGAAGTTCATGGAGGAGTTAGTAACTTGTAAAATTCTTAATTTTGTTGGTCAAGGAATGAACTTTCATGGTTATAATCCTCTTCCTCATAAAGTCTCTGCTTTTTTGTGCAAAACATAACTTATTCTTAGTTGAAATAGTCTCAACCTAATCTTCTAATTTAGGATACGTGGCACTGGCTGCAATTTACCACTGTCCTTTCATGTTCTTGCAACATTTAAGGTCATTTGTAACTTTTAGTTAGGATGATTTAGAGGATTGAATTGTATAGTTGATTGCCAATTATATAAGTTTTCTTTAGGATTTTGTTGTTGGAAATATAAGAGTGCTACTTACAAATTGTTGAGTAATGTGTGGACTAAAATTGGTTATTTTGCATATTGGATGTTTGAATGATAAGAAAATGTTTGGTCTTTATTTTAATTTTGGGGTGTTAGAGCTGAAAACTTTATGGTAACCATACCCGTTTCACCTGGTTTTGTTTGCCTTTCCAATATGCCAAGCAAATATGGTAGTGCAGTTGCTTCTTCTAATAATGGCTGCTAATTATTGCATCATTTTCCAGGCTACTCACATATGACAAGGAAAGAACGCAAAAAGGTTGAAAATAGGAATGTTGTTTGTCTTGGTGGGAAGGTGAGGACTATTGTTGATGTTCTATTTTGTTTGCCATGTGCCAATGCAAATACTAGTTCAAGGGTGCTCAGGAAACAATTTTTTTGCTGTTTATCATTTTCCAAAATGTAGCCCCCCAAGAATCAGATATTACCTTATAAGTGTGGCACGCCCAAATGATGAAGAAACAAAAGGAGAGGGAGCAGAAAATGCTCCAAAAGAGGTAATTAATTTCTATCATTCCCCACTTTTATCCCCCTGGCCCTGTTATTTTTCTGTTTGTATGTTACTGACATTATTCATATATAAATTTGTACCTATTACATTGTGGCTTTTAGCGTTTGATTCTTGGACAATTTGGGGGAAAGCTTGGTGGTAGCAGTAAAAAATCTGCTGGGAAGCACAAGCCAGAGAACAGGGGTCTGAAATTAAGTGAAGGTCATTTTAGAAATGGCACACTCAATGTGAAAAAATTCAACACCATCAAGAGATCGTGAAACTGGAACCAATATGTCCAATACAGGGAAAGGTGGTATGAAGAAAAGTGGTAAAAAGGGTGCCAGTAAGAAGCACCGTTGAGCATATCCTTGTGAACAACGTGTTTTAGGAATATTGAGTCGTCATTTTTTAATATGTATGAGTATGACCTTTATAAATCTAGTGTATGACCTTTGGGTAAGCTTTTGACAAAGTAAAATGGAATAGAATATAAAACAGGATAATAATGTCTTGTGTTTTCTGGTAATTATAAAACTGAACAAGGCCTTCAACCTTGTGTCTTGTTTTGCGTTTTTGTGCTTATCAAACCGACTAAGACATTTGACGTAATACAATGGAATGGTATATATATTCCTGTGTTGTTTGAAGTGAAGTATATATATATATATATATATATATATATATATATATATATATATTAATGTCCTATAGTTAAAAAATGATTAACCTTTTGATAAAATAAATCTTTTGTCGTTGAGTTGTTTTGAGTTTATTAATCTTTTTCCACAATATTTATCGTAATATAGCTTGCGATTCAAATAATGATAGCTTTGGTAAGTAGTTCTTTGCAATAAATTTTTAAATTACCATACATTTTACTTTTACTTTACAAATAGAAGTAAGTAATAATTTAGTAAAAAATGTGTAAAGCACGAAAGCATAAACTGATGTTTAATTACGAGAATAAAAATTAATTAAAAACCTGTAAAAGACTAAATTGCATGAAACCATATTTATATGGATTAATAACATATTTCACGCATATTTGTAATTGCAGGTAGCAGTATTGTCTAACATTAATTCAGCAGAAAAAAAAAGTCTAACATAGGATACATCAATTAATAAATAGATAAAATTCAAAATAATTCATTATTACATTTTGATCGAACATAATTCCAAGTACTCCTATCCTTCCGTTGTTTTTTAATTGTCAGATTTTTAATAAAAAATTATTCTTATTTATCTGTCGTTTTCAAAGTCAAAGATAGCATTATTTCTTTTTTGTCAATTATACCATTATTCCAATTAATTATTTACATATTTTTTTTATATAAATTAAATTATAAGTAGTTGAAAACTTCAACAACAAAAAATTAAATGCAGTGGAATACATACACGTTCTCCAGCTTCTCCACTTTTCCACAAATGACTTATTCCCAACAAAAGAGAATTAAAGATAATACATGCTTTGAATCTAAATTTAAAAATGAAGAGGGGTAAGATGCAAGTATAGAGTAACAAAAATGGGAAAGATCTTAATGTTTACTCAAATCAAAACTTTTGGTGGTAAGCATTTTAAGAATAAAATTATAGAGGGAAGTTTAGTTCAGTTTCAAAAGTGTCAATTGAACAAAGGAAGAGAAATGCTTCAACAGATATCAAAAGGTTGGCTGACAGAAGAAACATTAGCTTACATCTACGAAATTGGATGCTTTGTTTCAGAAAAAAAAAACGTTAGAGATAATTAATGAAATCTTGACCAATAGGAAATTAGGAATATGTGTTAGTTATGGAGAGAGAGAGAGAGAGAAATAGGAGTATACAATAGTTATGGGTATTGAGAAAAACGTGGAGTAAGAGAAGGGACTTAATAGGAAAAGTGTCTACAATTTTATTAAGAAAAGAGTGGAGACGGAGTAATTACATTTGTTGATTACAATGAAGATCTCCTTAACGACTATTATATAAAAATACAGGGAGTAATAAAGAAAATAAGCCATTTATTTTTTTAACATATCAAACTTCTAATAGTTACTTGATTCTACTATTCTAATTACACGGACACATGAGTTTTGACAAGAAATCCTTTTCCGTTTGAATATCAATCTTGCATCAACAAGGAATAATAACTTTATATGGCATTGGCAGTGAAAACTGAAAAGTGAGAAAAATGCAAGGAAAAAAAAATCGAATTCACTTGGGATCTAACCCAGAATCTCTGGTTATTGGAAAAAGCTGGCTATCTTAAAACACATAGCTTTATATGGATCCCTCCTACCTTGAAGTGTGACCAAATGTAATAACACTACGACTTTATATATACACAATAAGTTTGAGAGGCTTTCCTTAGAAGCACTCTTTATGGATTTATATCAAGCATTTGAACATACACAAGAGTGTTTGACACAGTTAGCACAACAGAGTTGCCTCTGAAAACTAAATAAATGGAAACTGAAGTCCATCTAGTATTTGTATTGCATCATTTAATTATTTCTCTGACGTGTCCAAGACACATTTGGACCAATATTATTCTAATTTAATTACCAAGCACAGAAAAGTAATTGAAGGGGGAAGAGGAATGAGGGTTCAACAGATCATACAATTATAAAAACAGATAATAATGTGCGTATACATAGTGAAAGATGATGATCTCTGTTTTTCGAGCTCAAATTCTAACTGAACCCAAAAAGCAATGAGAATATTAATGTTAAAGCACAAGTTTATATTCCGTGCGGTGATGAATATATTAATCATTAAATGTAGAAACAATTAAAAACCATTTTGAATGTGCTACATAACTAATATTAATAATTTGTAATTTTGCAAAGTCAAGGCTTAAATATTTTTTCTTGTCACCTACAGTGAGCCTGATATTTTAAGTAAAAAGCTACTTAATCACAATTTAAAGATAAAATTGTAAAAATATTTTATTAACTCTCCATTTTCTTCTCTTAATATATTTTTAACTTTTAAACAAGCACGTAGAAACTTCTCTCATTTTTCTCTCTGTCCTTCCCCTTCATTTTCCTTAAATTTCTTTCATTCCCTTCCCCTCCTAACTCTAAAAAAAAGTCTAAAAAAATGAAATTCATGGAAAACACCAATCAGAACAATACTGAATACTGCAATCAAAATTTTAATAAAAGTTGTTTTTGAAGCAATTTTTGTAAAGGATTGTAATCAAGACAATATTCTCCTAGAATTTGAATCATAAGTGATTAAAGAATCTGTTAGAATTTAATACCACATAAACATATGTCTCATAATCCAAGAAAATCCTAGAGTCCTCACTCTTTTTTATTTCTCTATATGTGTTTTCTCCTGATTTAACCAATTTACTGTTGATATGATACATGTTTAGAACAATACATTGTTTGATGTATTTGAGGACTAATTACCTTTTTTATTTTATTTTTTATATGAAGACTAATTATTACTTTTTAAGTACAACTAATTGAATAAGTCATGGAATGATTTTTAAAATAAAAAAGCTATTACGCACCTGGCTTTATTATGATTTTGGTTCTTCAAATTAGGGAGTGTTTTTTTTTTAGTCTTTTAAATAAAAAATTATTTTTTAATCCCTCAAATTTAAAAAATATTATTTTTAATTCCTACTTTCAAATGATAGTTTGAATCTTTCAATCCCTCAAATTCACCATACAATTTGGTACTACACTTGATGTATATTATTTTTTTAGAATCAATTTAATATGATTGAAATTCATAACAAATTCGTTACTTGATGTATAAAATAAATATTTTTTTAGTATAATGTGATTGAAATTCATAACAAAGAATTTTCCGTACCAAATTTACTTTGAACACAAATTCATAAAAAATATATTTTGTTCAAATTCATAATGAAGAATTTGAACAAAATATATTTAACTCGTTATTTAGTATTGAGAGGATTTGTAAGAACGAAATGCAAGTGGATTTATAATTACTTTTAAAATAGGATTTGGATCCTTCCCATTTCTTTTATCACTAAGCTTTTAGCTTTTGAAAAAATAAAAGTTATTCTCTATAAAGTGTATCGTCTTCATTTTATTATTTTCTAAACACTTATAAAAATGGAAGAAATGGAAAAAAAAAAACGGAGAGGATCGATTTCCTTTAAAATAAGCTATAGGTGTAACAATATGCGGGTCTCGAGTGATTATGATGTTGCTAGTGTCTTGTTTGTTTGCTAGTTTGTAGCTTCTCCCTGTACAAAATGAGCCACTGTCCCCCCATCACCCAAAAAGAAGGGAAAATATTTCAGGGATCAGTCAAGGCATACATGATGCAATTGCACAAATGTGCCAGCAAATAGAAAGTGATGATGGGAAAAACGAATAGGCATGCCCCATTAGTGGATGCACGCACTTTTGGTGTATATATCGATACATCATCAAATGCATGCGCAAGCACCACTTATATATAGTTTTCAATATCATGCCTTGTCTGCCCAATTTGACACACTTCATGTGGCTGAGAAAAAAAGTCAAGAAGAATAAGAACTCAATTATTATTATTTTTTGAGAAAAAACCACTTTTGTTTGAAAATACGCTTTAATTTTTTTTTTTCATAACAATTCAAGTAAAAAAAAGAATAAATATCAAATTTTATCCCTGAAAATATAATTCAATGACATATCAATTACTGAAAGATAAAAAAATAAAATTTAATCTCCAAATGGATAAAAATGATGACATATTGATCTTGTCATTAGTTTTTTTGGTTGGTCTTTATGTGTCAAGTAGAAACTCAAATGTAATTGGAAATATTAAATGAAATAGTGACTTAACAGGACCAATTTATCATCAAATTATCGATGGATTGATTTATCAATTTTTATTATATATTTTTTACAACATCAACCGATATTATTCACTTTAAAATTAACGGATAATATTATTTTTTTTTAATTTTACTCTCATCTTCCTTATCCATGTCGTCAAATACAACGACACTATAACATGAAGAATATTATTTTATTAGTGTCCTGAAAATAATTGAAAACTAAACATATAACTAATTCTCATCTTTACCTACACGCTTGTTGGTGATCCCATGGTGATGAAGCTCATGGACTCCGCCTCCCTGCAGGGTGAGCATGAGTTCTAGAACGAGCTCTTCGCATCTCAACTTTGGTCCCCATCGTCAATGTCTACTTTAACCCAAACAACGTTGTTTCCCCCTTGTGTACTGCCATATAAGTGACTATGAGAAATGAACAATCATATAAATGAATTTGACACCACATTTTAACCCAAAATCTTAAAACTCATGTTTATGGGTCTTCTCCTCACATATATAATGTTCAACTTTTGCATTTATATTCGATGTGGTGTAACACCCTGATTGAATTACACCAAAATGAAAGAGATATAGAGGTTGTGCAGGTATGAGACTGTACAACTAATGATGACTTAAAATAATTAATTGACACTACCTATATCAACAAGATGCATATACTTTTCAGTAGTCCATCAATTAATAACTTCATGGTTGAGCGTATTTTACTTGGAATAGTTATTGGATAAGTGACTTTCTGGAAAGTTTTTTGGAACGCGTATGAGTGAGGACAAAACACGCCAAAAAATCTTGTGTTGGTTTGTGTTGTAAGTCATTAATCTTGGAAGCAAACAAAGTTGATTTTTGAGGTCTCAAAAAGGACTACTTATGAAGATTTATGACCAACAAAAATGTTGAGTGAAATGTCATTGCGTGAAGTGTTGTAATGTAAGAGCCACCAAGATGTCGAAAATCAGGGACGTTATATGTGAGACTTCACCTCACACTTGTACTCAAATAATTTCCCCCTCAAGTGTAAGTACTTCTCTTCTACATGGTAACTTTTCCCTCAAGCGGAAGTCATTTTTATTCACAAGTATTTTCATGGTGGCCATTAGAGCACACATGCTTTAGATACTTGCATCGTCGTTTCACCCACGGGACACGCTGCTTGGACTCGGCACGAGGAAGACTTTCGATATAAGGGATCCCTAGGCCAAGGATCCATCGTCGCCATCTTACTCATCCAAGCCAATTACCAAGTTGAACCATCGACTTTGATACCAATTGTTATGCAATTGAGGGGTAAACACCGGAGAGATTTACACCAATGAGTCATGAACAACCATGTAAGTGAACTTGATACCACACTTTACCCCAAAACTTTTAAGGTTTTGAGTTATAAGTTTTATCATCACTTATATGGTGTTCAACCTATAAAGCGTATGAAGGTTTGTGGTGGATGCAAAGAATAAAGAAGGAGGGGAGAAATGAGAAAGATAGAACGAGAAAGAGAAAAAAAAATAAAGAAAAAATTTGAGCCATGAATTAAAAAAAAATTATAATGGTGATTTTTTCCATAATATGTTAGTATGTCTGGAATCTGATTTCTCACTTGCAAATGACAAATTAGTTCATTAACAATTTAATGATAAATTGATTGAGTCAGATCTCATGAGACATTTATTTTCATGACAATTAAATTTCAAGTTGCCATGTAAGCATCAACATTAACACATAATGGAATAAACTAACAATAGGATTGATATGTAATTATTTTTGTATATTTAAGGACTAATTTTTATTTTTATTCTATGAAGACCCATATGTCACTCGATTATATTTTTAGGGACAAAATTAGATGTTTATCCAAAAAAATATTACAACTTTATAATATCTTTATCTTTATAATATTACAATATTGCTCAAGACAAATATTATAGATACTATATGTAAATAAGAATAATTAATAATTAAAATGTTTTCAAATGTTGACAATTCTAATAATGTAGAATGTTTGTTCACACTTATTATAATAGATAAACAATTATAAGTATTATATATATATATTAGATTAATTAATCATTATTATTTAGAGAAATAATAAATGCTTTATCACTTAATAGAATTTATACAATCATAAATAAATGGATAAATATTAATATTATAGCAATATACTTCTTTGATATGATGCACATAATTCAAATTTGATTCACCATCAACTCTAATATATAAGAAAAAATAAATAAATTTCCTAATTATATTATTCACAATGTAGATATGTTATCTTGAAGGAATATTTAGTAGATAAAAAGTTTTTACTTTCTTAAGAATCTTAAAAGAAAATTATGACTCTTGAGAATATATTTTAGTTCACTTTTTTGATAAAAAACATTCTAAAAAAGGGGTTAGACATTTAACTTTTTCGAGTGAAGAAAAAAAAATTAATTATCAAATTTTATATTAGTATCAAATTCTCAAGAAACACGCTAAAACGAATCAAACATATTTATACATATTTCAAAGAATCGACTTTTTCAGAAATTATGTTTCTTTGGTATCAAAAAACTTTTTTTCATACCAAACGTACCATGATGGTAATTAAATCTGTAAAGCTGTTTTTTTTTTTTTTTTGTTTTAATTCATGGTTTTTCAGATTGCACACCAAAAAGCAAAAATATTAAATATCAAACATGCTCAATTTGTTCCTCTCCTGAAAAAGGCAACGATGTCGTTTCATAGCACGCGTGGCAAGTACGTATGACTTATGAGTCGTCGTTTTCTTTGCGGCCGTTACATGGAGTGGGTATCTTGTTGTGTTCTATATTCATTCACCGTCAAATCGGAGAATCGAAATCGGAGGAATCAGAATCAAAGCCCTGAATGGCGCCACCGCGACCATCTCAGGGTCAGGGGATGAATAATGCAAGGATTCGCTTCTTTTCCATTCTCCTCGCTCTCCAATACGGAGCTCAACCTTTGATCTCCCAACGCTTCATCAGGTTTTCATTTTTCAACCTTCACGGTTTCAGTTCTATACTTTTCTTCTCGATTCACGATACGGTTGTAAATTTTAATTGTAGTTACCGTTGGTTACTGCCCAACCATTTTTTATATTTTTTTAGAGTAAAATAAAAAGTCCTGGACCTGGGATTTATCATTTTTTTTATTAAGCATAGAAAATATTCGCTATTTTAATTATCGTTAGCAGGATTAATTATTTTCCGTTTGATCTATGCTGTGATTGTTGCAGTAAGATTGGTTAGTAGTATTACTTGGTGGTTTAGGATCACGAGATTGACATAATTGAACAAGCTACGCTAAATATTTTAACTATATCAAAGATGGCAATGGTGGCACTGTGGATGGTATGCAATCCCACAAGAAAAAAAAATTAAAACAAAGGAAAAGAACAAGAGTCTCTAAGCAGTAGAAGAAATCCACTTGATCAAATATAAAGTATAAAGGAATAAGTCATTTGTATTGATTCTTAGACATATGGAATTTGAAGGCCTACTTAGGAATGGTGCATGGCTTTGTCAGGAAGCAGGGATTCTAGAAATTCATTTAGATTTAGCTGCATTATTTTCACCTTGTTTTGCATGTCACACACACACACACACAATTCAAGATACACATGCTCGGAAAGTGGGAATTCAGATCAAGATCAGTTTAAGTGACTGGTGTCCTTGTTGGATAAAATGCAGCTACAATCCTTGATATGAAAATAAATGGTTGAGATTGTGATGAAATAAATACACATATATAGCATTATGAAGTTGTTAAAATTCTTAACTGCTGTTTTCTACGTAACGGCTATAACTGCACTTATCCTCTAAAGTGCACTTTCCTCACATTAGAGGAGCTAAATCCATCCTTATTCATTATTTTAGTTTCTGATAATGTTACAAATATCTGTAGGATTATCCATGCAGTTATTCTTACTCTAAATAGCACAACCTGTACATGGTGATGTTTTGAGCATAGCCCTTTCCTATTTTGGTCATATGCATTTAGCTTAGAATTGATTTTATGAGAACTAAGTTGACTGTTTTGCCATCTATTTGTTAAGATTTCGATTTACTTCTTTGTCCTTGTGCATGGTTCCAGTACCAGCAAGTGTTCCTTCAGTTTTCCAAAGTAGAGATTCAGGAAAAAAGTGTGTGTGTATATAACATGCAAAATTGACAATTAACACTAAAACATATACTATAACACAAGCACTTCAATTTAAAATGTAAGCATTTATGCATAGTTATTCTTATTGAAGGACAAAATCAAAATTAAAAAGGCACAAATGTTTCAAAAGTCAGCATTATTGATTAACTCATTATCCACTATCTTGTATCCTATTCTTATTACATCCCATTTCATCCATATTGGCACAAAAATTTGAAATGAAAAAAGAAATTGCATATCCAGGCTGACATATCTGACTGTGTATCCAACATGGATATGATGTTAACTCCAATATTGTATTGTATGATAATCATTATGAAACATTTGCTTCCTCTTTTAACTAAGGTTAAAGTAAATATGTTCATGTGATTAGTGGATTTTAAATTGTAACATCTTTTAAGTCTTTCATTTCCTTGTGCATTAAACCATAAATTGATATAATAATTGTAAATGACCATGTGAAGCGTGTCTTATAATCTATTTCCCCCTCTTCCTGCAGACGTGAAGTTATTGTGACTTCATCTGTTTTGACATGTGAACTTGCAAAGGTAAATCTTGAACTGTTTTGGCATGCCTAATTATAAAACCTGTACTATAGTGTACTTTTCTTATTCTTTATTGGGATCTTTCATCTATCTCTGTAATCTGCCTTTTAGGTTATTTGTGCAGTGTTTTTCATGGCTAAAGATGGTAGTCTGAGGAAAGTGTATAAAGAGTGGACTTTGGTTGGTGCGTTGACTGCATCAGGACTTCCTGCAGCTATATATGCATTGCAAAATAGTTTGCTGCAAATTTCTTTCAAGAATCTTGATTCACTCACATTCTCAATGCTGAATCAGACAAAAATATTTTTCACTGCATTCTTTACATATTTCATATTGAGGTATGTTGCTACAATGACAACAATTAGTATTTCTGCTATTTTTGACAAACCCATTCGTTAACGTTTGTGAAAGAGGATATGCCAAATTGTTATCTATGTTAAGCAAATGGTTTCACTCAAGAGCTGTTGTTTCTGTTTAAAAAAACTCAAAACTAAAAGTAATCTATTCTGAGGAGCAGGAATTGTCCCAGTTTCTTGTGATTTTGGCTGGCCAAGTTATAATTTTGGGGTTGAGTAGGTTGTTTTCTTTGAACCTACTTATATTCTTGCAGTTTGTGATTTGGGGGTAGGTCATTGACATGCACTTGGTGTTTTCCGGAATCTTCAAACTATATTTTGTTGGGTTTGGTGTAGTTCACTCACTGTTTTTACTTTTAGGTGTTTTGGATAATGTTGATTTCTTGTTCTGTTGTTTGGGTGCTTCTGCAACAGTTTCAGAGGGTGATTATTGGGAGACTCTTCTGAGAGGCTTTTCTTCTCTTCTTCTCTTACTGGATAGATTTCTGATTAATTCTTTATGCTTTGTTTGGGTTCAGCTTTTTTTCTTTTCTTTCCTGTGTTTGGATGGTTCAACGTCTTTTATTTTGCTGGGTTTCTTTTTGTTCTTGGTGGTAGCTTTGGTTAAAATGGATTGTGTTTATATGTGTTTTGTTCTGCTACTTTAACAAACTAAAGCTTAGTGTTATAAGGCTAGCTTGAGGGGGAGTGATAATAAATTATTGTTATAAGGTTATTAGTCTTATACTAGTACTAATAGTACTTGACCTAATTATTAGCATAAATAGGAATATTGGGTTAGGGGTTTGTAACAGATTACATCCATAATCATATTTTCATAAACTGTTAGCCACCAGTATTGGTTTTCCTTCTCTAACCTATAATGCTAACACTGTACACTAGGCATCTGATAATGGTTTGTGCAGGCAAAAACAATCGATTGAGCAAATTGGAGCCTTGTTCTTGTTAATAGTTGCGGCAGTTCTTTTAAGTGTTGGCGAAGGCTCTAGCAAAGGTTCTGCTAGTGCCAATGCTGATCAAATTTTATTCTATGGAATTATTCCTGTATTAGTTGCTTCAGTGCTCTCTGGACTGGCTTCATCCTTGTGTCAGTGGGCCTCACAGGTTACCAGAACTTTCAATTTTCTCTTCAATATTATAATTCCTTGATTGATTGATATTATTATTTATCTATTGATTCCTTCTATCACAGGTTAAGAAACACTCATCATACTTGATGACTATAGAAATGTCTATTGTTGGAAGTCTATGTTTGCTTGCCAGTACTTTGAAATCCCCAGATGGAGAAGCTATGAGACAACATGGGCTTTTCTATGGTTGGACTCCTCTTACTTTGGTAATGTTCTTACTGCTGTTTGACTTGTGTGATACAATTCTTAGAACTGTTAGATATGTTGTCATGCAGCCAACACATAGATATATAAAAGGGTAAACTATATTTTTAGTCCCTAAACTTTTTAGAATTTATATTTTTAATCCCTGAACTTTTTGTTATGTTTTTTGTCCTTGGACTTTCTTTCAATCCTTACTATTAGTTCCTAAACTTTTTTTTTCTGCCTTACTTTTAATCCTTTTAGGCTTTGTTTGGGAGAGGGATTTTGGAGGGGAAGGGAGGGAAGGGAAAGGTTTATGTAGAGACATCTCCTTGTTTGGGAGTTTTAATATTTGAGGGAAAAGATTTGAGGATTTTTAAAACTCCTCTGAAATCTTCCAAAGCCTAAAAATTGTTGTCCCCCCTATTTGGAGGTTTTTAGAAGGAAAAGTAACTAAAATTACTATTTTACCCCAATCAATGTTAATAAAATTATTATCCTACCCTAGTCAGTGTAAGATATAGAGTGTATTAATTTTTGAAATAAGGACAAAATTGTAAAAATATCTTATTAACTCTCTATTTTCCTCTCTTAATATATTTTTAACTCTCAAACAAGGAGTAAGGAACTTCCCTCATTTTCCTCTCTTTCCTTCCCCTCCCTTCCCCTTGAATGTCTTTCCTTCCCTTCCACTCCTAACTCCCAAACAAAGCCTTAAGGGACTAAAAGTAAGGAGGAGGAAAAAGTTAAGGAACTTAAAGTAAAGATGATAAAAAAGTTGAAGGACTAAAAACAGATAAAAAAAGTTCGGGGACTATAAACAAAAATTATAAAAAGTTTAAGGACTAAAAAGATAGTAAACTCTATAAAATTGAAAGGTTCAAATTTTGATATTCTGACCTCTGTGTCAAGCACAAGTAAATTTGGACCTATACTTTTTCATGTCAGGAATCAGGATTGTTAACATTTATTTATTTATTTTGTTGGGAATGGGGGTTTGATTAATTCCGTACATTCTAGTTGATGCTAAATTTGTAATTAACTGCAATAGAGAGTTGTGAGTATAATTACTTGCAAATTCATAATATGAACTTTTTAGTGCCTTGTTCTGGCCGTTTTTATCCATATGCAAGAGTGATTTTGCCGTTAATGAATAGATATTGATGTACATTAAATTTTAATTTCAAATCTTTTTTTTTTTTTTATTCAATTCAGATCCCAGTAATTTTCAATGCCCTTGGTGGAATTCTTGTTGGTTTAGTTACAAGCCATGCTGGTGGTGTTCGAAAGGTAAGTTTAACTTTGTGAACCATTACTGAATTACTTTTAGAATGCCCTTTCCTCAGATGACAGATAAAATGGTGAATGGTGATCAGATGTTAGTCTGTCCTTATTGCTAGTTTACAATTTCCCTACCTCACGTAATAATCTGGAGGTTAATGGGATGAAACATATTACATGCATTGTTTTTTCATGGTTTTTGGGGGATTTAATCTAAATTCTAACATGCATTATTAATGTTGATTAAGAGAAAATTATTATTGCACCTTATCAGTGCTCAGTAGAGACAGTAACTGCACAAACTTTTGGTACTTTTGAGTAACTTTGGAGTTGCTGGACATGATGAAAATTCTTTCATAGGGAATATTAGGATTAAAAATTCTTCACATTTTCTGTTTTGTACGAATGTACTTACAGTGTCATTCATTCTATGTGTTTGCAGGGGTTTGTCAATGTTTCTGCTTTACTCATTACAGCATTGCTACAGTTTATTTTCGATGGAAAACCACCTTCATTGTATTGCCTTGTGGCTCTTCCACTAGTGGTCACTAGCATTTCAATATACCAGAAATACCCCTACCAGGTTAAGAAGAAGGAGTCATAGAATCTGACCATGGGGAATTTATTTCATTCGTTCCCCCTGAAACTACTTTGTTTTCTTATCCAAAATATATTAGCATATTGTAAATGATAGAACATAGAAGGCAAGCATTCTTTTCGATGTCTTCTGGATCTCAATAGAATTAGGTTGTTATACAGAGCTTCTTCTTTTTATTTTTTTTTTAATACTCTGGAATCTTTAAATGATCAATTGTTGTGTGGATTACAGGTTTTCAATTTGAAATTTATATCGTAGAAGACAATGATCACCAATGAAATTCACTCAGAAAAATATTTATTTATTGTCGTTTAATCCTTTATCTCTGATGAACTGAAGCATTATGATAATTTTTTTCTTTTACTGAATAGGACCATATGTTGTTATTCAAGAACATGAGAAAGGCCATAACTGTAACATCATTGGATACACACGACATCAATTCAATTCTCATCACATTAAAGAGAGACACTGCATTCCGATTACTAATGACTAATGAGCTGAAAAATAGCTTTTGCATCTTTAGGGACCTCACGTTTTGAATAACTTGACATCAAAACATTGCAAACAAACTGAAACATGTCTTCCATATCCCACCTTCAGGGTCAATCACTACAAAAATTAAAAAAGGAATGAAAAGAAAGAAAATTAATACACATCTATTTATTACCAATAAAAATTTATAAAAAATAAAAGTCATTTTTATCTAATTTCTAAAATCAATTATAAAAAGATACTACTAAATTATATGTAAGTGAATAATATTTTTTGGTACAATATGTAAGTGAATAATATAAGTGATGTTTTTTTTCCCACTTATTTCAACTTTCTATATAAATTTTGTAGAATTAAATAATTTTCATTAATTAACAAAATTATTATGAGGGCTTTTCTTATCTTTGTATTCATTAATGTTAGTCTTTTTTATGGAAATATTTTTTTTAAAAATAATAATTACAAAATATAATCTATTTATTTTTTTCATTATGAACATCTCTTATTAAAATTATGCATATATCTAGTTATATACAAAATATGAATGTATTTATAAAGATTTTTTTTTAAAACAAATGAATTTAAAATGATATATATAGTTTTTTCATATTTATATATATATATATATCCTTACTTATATTTAGATAAAAACTAAAAAAACTGAAAAAATACATTGAAAAATACAATAATATAAAAAATTGTAAAGTCTAAATTTAATATATATTCATGGCACGTGTTATTTCACTCGTAATTTTTTTAAAAGTCATGTTAACTTTGATTTTTAATTGGTTGATAGTATAAATCTTTTTATATTAACAGCATTTCTTTGTACTAATTTTACTCTTTCCATCATTTATGAATTATCCTAAAGATAGTAAATTAGCTTTCAACCAAAAACAGTAATAGAAAAAGTTGGTAAACACATAGCAAACCTATAAATTAGAAATTATCCTATAATTGACTTTTAAATGTTTGATGAGAGTGCGGATTTAATTTTTAAAAAATAGAAATATATTATCCAAATAAAGTAAGCTTATAAAAATAGTTTTTTGCGGTAATACAAATATTTTTATTCTTTAATTTCTTCTCTATACTCTATACAAATTTAAGAAAAACAAAACAAAACAAAGAGAGAGACAAAAACAGGTGGCGGCATTGATAGGTACAGGGCAGAGGAAGAGGGTTTTGGTCGTTGGTAGGGTTTAAGGAAGCGCGGACGGAGAGGAGAAAAGTTGTCTTCAAAGAAGTGTTCACTGTTCAAATCAAAATCAATGGCACACATCACAAACCTTCCCATGATGCCACTGATGCCCAGCACTTCCTCAAACGTCATCAAAGAAATCGCGTTTAAGACGTCTCCTTCAGCTTCCAAAGTCGAAATCAAGCTCTTCATAGAAACCTTCTACGGCTTGGAGGTCGAAAAGGTGCGAACTTTGAACATGAAGGGCAAGAAGAAGCGTTACGCGGGATCGTTGGTCGCAAAACCCGATTACAAGAAGGCTTACGTCACCCTCAAGAAACCACTTTCGTTCTCTCAGGACCCTTAGCACTTTCGTTCCACCGTAGAAGACAAGAAGAAAGAGAAGATGTTGACCACTCACTGCTAGGTGTGTAGTTTTGGGGGGTTGAGTATTCTCTTGTCAATTGTTATGTTCACTCTTTTTTTTTTTTTTGGTTCCATTTGGGCATAAAAAACATTGGATGTTAAAGTGGTTTATTGGAGTTTATCGATTGATGGCGATTGTGCTGTATAAGGATTAAAAAAGGGTCTGTAATTTTGGCTGCAATATCAAGGTTTGCAATGAAATCACAACAGTGACCACAATTCAAAATCAAATGATGATTTTTTTTTTTTGAACTTTTGATATATTGGGACTAACTTGATGGTGAAACACACACAACAGAATCAAATAAAACCATGCTCAGTTTGAGAAAGAAATAGTTCTACTGTTTGGAAATGCTCATAGGGAATGATATTTTAGCTAAATTGACTGTTGACATAAATTTATCTCAGTAGTTCTGCAGCACTCTGTGCTTGTTCTAGGAAGTGAGACCATTTGCTCTTCGATTATAAACTCTTCTCTATGCATTGTGTCAAGTCTCAACCCTTTATATTCGAAATGATAAATTAACTTATTTATCTTAAAAAATTAATTTGAATTAATATAATTCATTTTACCCATGTATGAATAGTAATAATAATGTAAAACCCAGAATTTGAGTTTGGAAGTTTGTAGGCTAGGTGCAGTTTTGTTATTTAGTGCTTACCATAAACATAAAAATCTTGTCACTATAAACAGTATGACTATGATTCCAAGAATCTTTATCTTGAAATGACCAAGTAATTCGCTGATAGAAGGAACATGTTAATCGCCAAACCAGCATAAGCAAACATCCTAAAGTAAAATTTGATTGTGAATTCTATAAATTAGCAGCATATTTCCTTTAATTTGAACTCAGATATTGTTTCCTCTCAAGTTGCATTTTTCTGCAATGCTAGAGCATTTTGTTTTCCCCTCATGTGCATCTTTTATGCTTCATTGCTAAACTTATAAGTTATTAGTTGATGTCCTATCAACTGTACGTTCTTAGGGGCCATGAGCTTGTATCAGTAATCTAGTCACATTTTCGTTTTCTTTTCAGGTATGTATACAGTATACTTGTATTGCTTTATTTCAGAGTCTTTGTCTCTATAGGAAGCTACAGCCTACTAGAAACTTTTCTCTTTGAAGTCAACAATATCTTAAGATACAAAATTTAGTCTATATGCTTCATATAAAGAATGGCTAGCTAGGTGTTTTTACTACAGGACTTTTTATGTTGAAACTTGAAAAATAAAATACTTTTAAGACATGGAGAGCCTTCTTCTAGGGTTTAGTCTACGTAGAATGGTGTTTGGTGACTTGGGTGCATCCTGTCCGTCTCCAATTTCAACTCCTGCTGGTTTTGTATGTAAGGAGTTCTTAATCTTCCGCCAATTTAAACTCCAGCCTGATGAATTCTTTGGCTTGTTGCTTACCTTGCTTACCTTTTCATACTCCTGTTGTAATTCACAATAGTCTTTCTGCAGTTCTACCATTTGGGACTTTACATTCTCAAGTTCTTCTTTGAGTGCCTTAATGTCCATAGTTGCAGATGTATGGTTTCCTTCTTGTTCAGATTGGATTCCAATTTGTGCTGGCTCTTTCTCATGCATTGCTGTCCTCATCTTTACTTGCTCTGAAAATAGAACCTGCATGTTGTGTATACTTTCATTCAGGATTTCAGTTGGCAGCTTTTATGCCAAATCATCACTCTAGTCGTTAACTCTAAAAATGCTATGTAATTTTAACTATAATTTCTTGTGCTACCTCACTATCTTACATGGGGTGTATATTATGTGAACCAGTTCCTCGACACTGTTCTGTAGAATTCAATTTTCATATTAAAAGTGGACTTGGAAAATACTTGATTCTTTCTGTTGAATCTCCTCACATGATGATTGTCATATCTCAACATTTCTGGTCTTTAAACTTCTCTCTTCTAACCAATTATGTTTTACTGCAATTTTAAGAGAATTTTTTTTTCAATCACTATAGGTTAGTAAAACACAATCTTTGTCATAAAAAAAAAATCCTTTGTGTATAGAGGAAATAATTTGTAGAGTTTACTGTCAACTATTTTCCATTGGGATAGGATTGTTTTTCTGGCCTCTCCTTTAGCATGTGGCTTCAGGGAGGGATTGATTTGGGGAGTATTTCTGTTTTGTTTTCATTTTTCTGCTTATGAGGAGGATTATTATTATCCTACTTATGTTAAAAAATTTCCATTCAACTTTAGATTCTGTTAGTATTTAAGGTTTTCCTATTGAATGTAAAAGTAAAAAGTTTGTGAAGTTACAATTATTAATAGAATAAATTACACTCACACCTCCTGTGTTTTTCTCAAATTGCACCCAATATCCCTCCCTTTTTATACATTACTTTTACTCCATTTTGTTAACGTCCTTAACTAACGTCAATTGAAATATCTGAGTAGACGAAATTGTCCGTTATAGTAAATTACACTCGCATCCCTTGTGTTTTTCTCATATTGCACCCGATATCCTTCCTTTTATACATTACTTTTACCTGACGGCACCAATGTCCAGGGAACCAGATGCAGCGGTGATAGTGGCCGAAATTACAACAGGGGACGTGAAGGTGGAGGTAGATATGACGGTAGCAGCGGCGACTACGGTGGTGACGGTTGCTATGGTGGAGGAGGTGACTACAGTAGTGGTTGTTGCTCCGGCGGGAGTGGGTGCGCGCCTGGACGTCGTGTTGGTGGGCGAGAACGACGATGAGAAGGAAGAGATGATGCTGCTGTGGGAGAAGGAGGTGGTGGTGGACTGGTGGTGGTAAGTGAAGATGGGTTGTTGAAGAAGAAGAGAGTTTGTAAAACTCAAGATGTGATTTTGAGGAAGATAAGAGTATTTTAGACATAAATTTTCATTAAAAGTCATGTGACTAACATGTATCTACTTTCTGTTAAATTATTAAACGGTATTTAGGAAAAAGGAGGTCTGGGTGTAATGTGAGTTAAACAATTAAGGATTTTTTGTAAGGTGGGTGAGAGTGTAATTTACTCTTATTAATATAATGAATAATATAATTTATCCTAAATTGGTTCTAATATTTAACATGACTACTGTGTTTGTAGAACAGATGCTGCTAAATCTGAATTGTGAATTCTGCTATATAACCATCACATCAAGTTTTGCTTTTTTGTTGGTGGAATCCGAAATTCTCAAAACTGTTGTTCATGGTCATTTGTTAATTTATCATGTATGAAGCTTAAAAAGTTTGATTCCAGAGATTGCAAACTTTACCTGGACAACAGCTCTTAGGGGCAATCTCTCATTTTGTGCAGCATGCAGGCATGCATCAAGTGAGAGTTTTTCACAGTTCATGATTTTGCACAGTCTTTTACGGTCATGCTCGGTCAGTGAAGCATGGGTCTGGAGAGATGTCAATATCAGAATGTCAAAACTTTGTTTTATTTGCCTTTAGTTAAAACGGGAAACTGAATCACAAGAAAATAAGACTTTAAATGATGACCTTGAGGTAGGTGTCAATGGCTCTATATAGGCCATCATCATATGATCGAGTATTTTCTGGTAGCAATTCAGCAAAAACTTGGAACTTGGTTATTGAAAGATTTGGATCTCTTGCAATTTCAGCTAAGTAATTGTCCAAGAGTCTACTAATATTGAATTTCCTAGTCTTCTGTTGCTGTTGAATCTGCTGTTGTTCGTGCATCAAGAAGTATTCCACAATTCGTTGCACTACATCTACGTCTAGCATGGTGCATTCTTCAGATGAATTAGTCATGCTACTAATGAGGGAAAAGAATAGAAAAAGACAAAAGATAGATATTAGTGTCATTAGTCGTTTTCATAACTCTTGGGTTCTTTTAAAAAAAAATGGTTTAGAGGGCTGTGGAGTTAAATTTGACCTTTGGCATTAATGCCAATTCCAATGTGTGAAAAAAAAGGAGAATTGTCACATACTCACATGACCGTTTTTCCTTGATCTCCATTTTGATATCTTGGAATTAGAAGATCACTCACCTCAGCATCTTCCAACACCAAACTCACTCTCTTTTCAAGGTCTGTTGTGAGAGCTGGTGATACTGAATACATCATGGCCAACTTTAACATCTGCAACATGAACTTACATGAGACTGCATCTTGCTGAGGAGGAATAATGCTTATTAGGCTTTCAATAATTGTCTTTTGCTCCTTGCTGTGTCCACTGCTTTCTTTCTTCTTCCCACTAAAAATACTGAACTGTAGGTTACACTTTTCATGCCCATATCCTCTAAACCCTTCTAACTCCACCTCCATTCCTGGCAGCCATCTCTTGGCATATTGCATGATACATTTACCAATGATCTCTGGTTTGGTTCCCTTTGAACTTATTGCAGAAATGATCCGCATAAAATGATCAATGCGGAAGGCTGCCACATCATTGAACCACCAGCTTTCTTGATTAGGTGTCGCATCCTCGCTTGTGAGCTCATCTTTAGAAGCTTTCCATGCAATGGAATCACAGCATCTTCTTACAATTTGGAGGTTTTCAGCCCACGGAGATAGGTTTTCACAAGATTTCAGAACAGTGATAGTGTCTTTCCACGAAGAAAGCACAACAAAGGTGAGGAAAGCTTCACTCTTAGAAATGAGATTTCCATCTTCTAGTTCTTCAGTCATCTCTAGGAACTCTGATGCACATCTTAGTGCAGCTATGTTATCTGGGCTGAAGTCTATAGGGAGGCCATAACAGAACTTTAGAATTGTTTCAAATGTTTCAGATCCACCTGGGAAGTTTTCAAGCTTGAGCACATTGCCAGAATTTGAGATCAAAGGCTGAATTTCCAATTGTCCTATGTAACCGCACTTTGATATCAAGGGGTACTGTTGTTACAAAAAAAAAAGTGACCAACGTACGTAATGATGTTACAGCAAAAGCGCTATCGTACAAAATGATTAAGACATGAGTTGCTGGTCTGTTCGGTTTCTTTTATTTTTATTACAAAAATTAAACGTTATTTTCTTTATATTTCTTGTTTTTAGATTTTGTTTAAGGAAATAGTAGAAGCAATGCTTTGTCATTTTCACTATTTCCCCCATGAAATCTTAAAAATAATGCTACATTTTTTTTTATAATTATCAGTGAAAACATATAAATTGAAAATGATATTAAAAAAAATGAAATACCCCGTTAGTTTCCCCATGTTTTCTGCTGTTCTGTTTTCAGGACTCTTAAACCTTCTCTAAAGTTTTGTGCTTTCTATCTCGAGTAATTTTTTTTACCCTATCCAAAAAGGTAAAAAGTAAGTACACACACCACAAAGAAAAGGAATGTGCGGTTCTTATGCTCCCTGTGATAAAACTATGTTCTACACCAGTCAGTGTCACTCATTGAGATAAGAGTATGGTAAAAAGACAGTGTTATGACTTATGATGTTATCGATTTCCTGTGCTCTATATATACCCCGCTGATGATTGTTTGGAAATATGTTAATAAACCAATTCATCGGGTGATTTTCTACATTTACAAGGCTTTAAATATGTCAAAAGAGTTTGTCTATACCTTGTGAACATTATAAGTGGTTTCCTGGACTTGAATTGAAAAGTCTGTTGGGATTTGAGGAGCAATGAACCTGCACAGGACCAAATCAGAAAAGAAACAAAAAAGAAGAAAAAGAAAACACATACACATAAGTGGTAGGTAGAATTTAGTTAAAAATGGAAACCAGGAAGAGAAAATAAGAGGGGTGGGGGGAGTACCATTACCATACTTGGTTAGACATGCAAATTCAAATTCATTTAGACATGTAGATATTGTTATTATTACTGAATTTTTAGCTGCCTAATCTATAAAAAGATCCTATTCTAGAAGTACCATGAATGTTCTCCTTTGAAGCTATCAGCTATTGCGATGAATTTGTTGGGAACTACGATGCTTTTGTCTGAAACCTTCTCACTTCCATTGGAGTCTTGTTGTGCTTGCCCTACTTGAAGGGACTTCATGGTGATAGTTTAGCTAATTACAGTAAACTTGGGATAGAGTAGACACTCCATTTTGATGACTAAATGATGCAAAGGGACAATGGTATAAGACCCGCGATGTTGTCTAACTTTAATGCTAGAAATTGATTCTGTGGTCAGTGTAGGGCTGTAGTTAAGACGGTTGGTGACTTGTTTCTTTCCTTATTATAGGTTATCAACTTTAATAACATTCTGTTGTTGTGTAGAAATAATAAGCGTGTGAATGTTTGAGGCCAAATATGCATATATACGGTGCATGGTTTTGTTAACGTCGCTTTATTTTATTTGAATTTTCTCTTTAATAAAAAAATCTATTTCTTGTATTATAAATTTGGGTACCCGGAGTCTTATTATAATTTTTTTATTAGGTTTACATTTCATTGTATTTTTACTCCCACCATGACCATGTATAAAGTAGATTTTAATTTTAAGATCAAATATTAATTTTAAAAGTATTAAAAATAGTTTATATTATTGCAGAAAAAAAAATTATAGGACATCTATCTCCTTTCTTCTACCCCCACCCTTCCAATCATTTTTACCTATTTTATTTGGGGGTCAAAATCATTGTCAAATCTATCTTTGATTATTAAGAAGGATCTGGGCCATTATTTGTCCCCCTTCAACCTTACATAGTGTGACCGATTTGGCGACTTGTGGCTTATAGGCATTGTACATCTATTTGGCATTTATGGCAACTCGAAAATTCTTTCACATGATTTTTTTTTTTTTGGAAAATATAACGTACATAAAATCGTAATTTAGTGATGAGTATAAAATTCTTTACATAGTGCACAGTTGCGAAAGTATGTTTTCTGAATCAAAAGCCATTTCGTTGAAATGAGAAACACAAACATATGAGATATTCAAGCTTCTGGATTAGAGAAAATCAGTTATTACAAAAATAGAGAGGCTTATCTATAAAAAAAAGGCTACAGAATTTCATCTATTTTGAAATCTGTAGATTTAAATTCGTTAATAATTTATTCTCACCTCCTGGAAACTCGATCTCTGATCATTTATAAATACTTGCTTGTAAAGGGCTTTACTAGCTAGCAAACAGGAGGGATAAGAAATTAAATTAAGTTGCACCAGTGTGTTGTCAAACTACAATTTAGTTGTCCAAAAACCAACGACTAGTCCCTCAAAGATTCATTTAAGGATTGAACTTATTTTTATTTATATATGAGTTAGAGATCAAATTCATAATCATATATTTAAGAAAAAATGTTATAAACTAACAATGTCATATCATATTGGTACCTAAAGGTTCTAATTTGCACAATTAAAATATGGATTATCAAAGTCATATAATTACAATACTTTGAGAATCAAAAGTGCAATTCAATCCAAGTTTTATTATTAATATATAATTTTTCGAAGAACTTATATTTTACAAAAAACTATAAAACACTAAACTGAGTTGAGATGACTCGAAGTATAATTTCAATTCTTCTCAAAATGCATCAAGTCTAATTGTAAAACTTGAACTTGTATAATCAGTTTCGGATTAGACCAGATTAATGAGATGACTGGGTCATGTTGGATATCGTTTATGCATGTATAGTAGAACATTATTTTAAATAGTTTACACATTTTCAAAACAACTAAAGGTTGTGTTCCATCTAGACCAGTTACTAAAATTTTCATTAGCCTTTAAAAAAAATTAGACAATATGCAATTATATAAATATTCCAAAAAAATAAAATTAAACCAACGGGACCCAATCATTTCAGTTATCGAAACTCGAAACTGAATTGAGTATAGATTTTATGATTTGAAATTCAGTGACTTGTTATCAAATCATCAATTAAGCTGGTCTTCCTTTATACTCACTTTTAACGTCATGTCTTCTAAGTCGATTGTAAGAAAATCGACGTGATAGGTAGGTCAGTGACAATTTTATAAATAATTCAATTGATTTGGCATTTCGACGTCGGTTTTTTGTTGACCGTCATTGTATAAGCCTCTACAAAATCGGTTTCTATAATAACCGACTTTGAAAGATTAACATATTTTTTTATAAAAAAAAATTAACTTGTGTATCCATTCAACGTCGATTTCCACGTACGACCGTTGTCATTTTCACGATTTTCAAAGTTGGTTATTATAGTAACCGACTTTGTAGAGGCTTCTCCCTTCTCAGCTTCTCCCTCAGCCATTCTCGCTCAGCGCCAATTTGAAACTCACCCAGATTTTCAATTTGAAATTCAAAGTCGGTTATTTAAAACAATCAACTTAGAAAACTAAGATACAAAGTCAGTTTTTTCAAATAACCGACTTTGTATCTCAGCTTTCTAAGTCGATTTTTTGAAATAACTGACTTAGAAAAGATGATTTTTTTAAAAAAAATAAAAAATAAAAAATTTTCAAAGTCGGTCCTTAAAAAATCGACGTTGTTCGCTTACATATTTAAAGTCGTCGGAGACAAGGTTGGTTCGGAAACCGACTTTGTATGATCCAAATAACTGACCTTGAATGCCTATGCTGTAGTAGTGTACACACACAATATGATTCAATTAAGATGCCTTTGGTTCAGAGGATAAAATTATAAAGAATAAAAATATAAGATAAATTTTTGAATTGAAGTAATATATATATATATATATATATATATATATATAAATGTGATGTTGATACATGAATAATATGTATAATTAGTATCAATTAAGATTATACAAAATATATTCTACCTTTAAAAAATTAAGAAATAAATGAACAGATATTTGAATATTAATTTAGTCTTTATTTCCTTTTTATATCTTTCTCTAGTTTTTGGTTAATTTCTTTAGCTCTAGTTTTAGCTTTGTAACGTTTGCTGCTTTTCATTGAGGGATCATTAGCACTCAAGAAAAAGTGACCAAATTGCTTTCCTCAAGGTTCAATCACAGTATCACACTATTCTCTTCTTCACTCATTCACGTTTCCTATTTTTAAAAGTTTTACCACTTTAAAACTGCACAATAACTTTTCAGGTTTTATATTTCTTTGTTCAATAGTGTAAAATCTCTCGAAATTTTCTGTGGGTGGAAGAATAAAAGAATCCATTTTCAACATTCCATTCTTTACATTTTTGTTTTTTCCTTTTCTTTTATGCTTTGAACATAGTGCTTCTCTTGTCTTCCTTTTATCGTCGTTGCCTGTCTTATATATGTTCCATTGATCACTTGGGAGTATTGTTTCATGACAAAAACTTTCGTCCAATGAGAAATTAACTCATTATCCAAAAGGGTGTGCTTCAATGCTTCATTTTCTTCCCCTGAAAACCCACAAGTATTCCACTTTCTCGCTTTATATCTCAAAAGTTCTCATGAAAAATTATTCTATGGTCCAGAACCACATTTCCATGATCCCAACCAATTTTCATGTAACCAAATTTTATTAGCTATTTCTTGTGTAAATTGAATTGAAAACCTTGGTTAAGTGTTAGGTAGAAGTTGATCAAGACCATAGACCACAATAATTCGTTGTGTTCTCATTCCATTCATTCACGGTTTTGTTGGTTCTGCATGCAGAATTTTGCAAAGATGAATGATTTGATGAAAATCGTTCCAAAGCTACGCTGAACTGAAGTAACAGGCTGAGAAGGACGATCTTGAAGACTCTCGTGACATTGAAGCAGGGAAACTCGACAACCCCACGGATTACCATAACCTCTCACAGTTCTTCCAAGAAGTTGAAGCAATCAAGGTTGAAATGGAAGAGATCGCCAACCTCTTATTCGACCTTTTGCAACTGCATGAAGAGACAAAGTGCACTCACAGTGCAAAAGTCCTACGTGGCCTAAGAGACCGCATGGTGTCTGACATGGTTGCCTTGGTTTGCAAGGCAAGGATCATCAATTTAAGGCTCGAGGTTTTTGACCAATCCAACATAACCAATCGCACTTTATCAGAATCCTACAAAGAAGGAACCCAAATTGATATGACCAGAATGTCTATCATAAATGGTTTTGTTGGCAAGGATCGTGTGGCCAGTGTTGGTAACTAGGCCAACCAAATGAAGAGGAAGAACATATATACACCACCACATAATGGTTCTGTTGGGTTCTTGTTGTGGTGATGCTGTTGATTGTGTTTCTTTACTGGTGGAGAAATTTGGAGGGGGTGGTTTAGAGTTTGGAGGTTGTGAAGCCACTTTCATTTCCCCTTTAACGTTTCAATGGTTATTGGATTGTTGGGAACAGTTTAATTGATTCAAATTTATTCACGAGAACTAGAATTCACTGATGAATATAAGTGTTGATTGTGACTTTTGCCTAATGGTTATGGGAACAGTTTAATTGATTCAAATTTGTCTTAGTTAACATTATTTGACTATTTTTAATCTTATGATGTGATTTTGACATGACTGTATCTCACATTTTTTAGTTCTTTGAACTCCGAAGCTTTCTTTGTTGGATTGGGGTCATTCTATAATTTAAATTTTGTGTAACAAAAAATAAAATGTTTATATAAAATATTAGTATTATAAAAATAATGCTCTTCTATCTAAACATGAGGGTTTTTTATGAGAAAGAAAGGTATGTACTAATATTACACTATTATTCAATTAAAAATTATAATTTATGATAAGTTTTATAAAATTATTTTAAAATTATATTAATAATGATTTTATAATTAAAGAATAATACAAAATTATTTTATATTATCAATTTATCATCATTAAACTCTTTTCAATTGAATCAACTTTTGTTAAATAGAGTATTCTCGAATACAATTAGACTAATTCGTCTTGGTTTTGGAGGGAGGATACATATATGATATATATGACAATTAATTGACATAACAGAGGAGTGGGAGAAAATTAAAATAAATAGGTGCATGGTACAAATTAGAAAGTTGGCATGACGCGGTATCGTGGTATCCCGTATATATAAAACGCATTGCACTCGACATTACGTTAAATTTGGTCATCCTCTCTTTCTGTCTCTCTCTCTCTCTCTCTCTTTTCTTCTGAATTTTGTTGCGAGAAGAGAATTTGGGAGATTCAGATCTGCGTTGGGTTGGGTGTCTGTGAGAGGAGAAAAAAGTGAGAAATGGCGACGGTGTCCCCTCTCGCCAAATACAAGCTCGTTTTCTTGGGCGATCAATCCGTTGGCAAAACCAGCATCATCACCCGCTTCATGTACGACAAATTCGACACCACCTACCAGGTCACATTCATTCTCAATCTCAATCTCATTTTCAATTTCGTTTTCATTTGCCGTTGGTCTCTCTATTTACGACATGCGTTTTATTTATGCATGTGCTTTCCCTCACGTGAATCAATCTGTGATGACGGCATGATATATATATATATATATATATATATATCATTTTAATTGGTGACTTTATTTGGGAAATGAGTTCCACGATAAGTTTTGATGTAATTTGAATTTGTTAAGACGTTTTGATCAACGATAATTAGGACTTGGGAGGATCAAGAGGAGTAGAAAAATGTGCTATGTCATATACTTTTGCTCTGAATTTTGTGTCTATCGGATAAAAAAATTGAGGGATGAGTTTTTTCTTGTGTTGAAACTTATCCCTCAATTTTTTAGGGGAATGCTAAAGTGGTAGCTAGAAATAAAACCGCTTGTTTGAAAACTCTTTGTGACATTATCAATTATGGGATCAGCATTCATGGTTTGAGTTGGTGAAATGCTAGAATGGGAAGAATTTTAGTCATTGAGAAGGGCTTCACTCAAGATCCACATTGTGTTGGTTTTTAAGAGGCTTGTTTTATTAGATTTCTGAGTGCTTGTAATGCTTCTTGTTTAGGGAAATGATTGGTATGTATACACTCCATGGGTGTATACACCTAGTAAAAGTTTGGAAATTGAAGAGAGAAAAGAAATATGTGACCTGAAAGAAAGAGAGAAATAGAGAGAAAAATGAAGCGGAAGCACTTTGTAGGTGTGTGTATGAAGGTCTATGAATATCATTATTGTCTTGTTTATATTAGCCATCATATAAAATTACTTAAAATGGACATGGAATCTTGTTTTCTTGGTTTATTTTTTTATTCCATCAACGATTCACAATTTTTATTCTTGCTGCTGCTAGACTGCTTACAAAAAAAAATTTATGTAAATTTCAGGCAACTATTGGTATTGACTTTTTGTCAAAAACAATGTACCTTGAAGATAGAACTGTTCGCCTGCAGCTTTGGTAGGATGACTCCTCTTCAAATCATATATACAAGCTCAGTCTATTTATATTTATTTATTTTTCAACAATTATATTAGAGTGCACATTGCTGGTACGCCTTATAGGCACTCTTTATCCTTACAATTTCTGAGCTTGGTATATGTTAACTTCACAGGGATACTGCAGGGCAAGAAAGATTTAGAAGTCTCATTCCAAGCTACATAAGAGATTCTTCTGTTGCAGTTATAGTATATGATGTTGCTAGTGAGTTTTATAAGTTCTTTTATATACCACTTTCATTATCTAATTAACATGATTTATCTGGATCTTTATCAATTTTCTCATGACCAAATTATTTGACCATGTAACTCAAAAAAGGGTTTTGTAGTGCATGAATGTGTTCTTTAATACTTATGTGTGAGTGACTGTTCTGATCTTATTTTCTAAGACACATTATGTTATTACATTCATCTCCCTCCCTATTTGTGTGTGTGTGCTTGCTTGCATTCGTGCCTGTTCTCTTATGTTTTATTTTTATCTTAACTGTTTTTGCATGTGTATTTGGAAGTGCTTTAGTTCTCATTTTTCACAACTAATCAAAATTAACTGAAATTTATAATTATTTAACCTGGGTAAGCTGTTCTTATGCAGACAGGCAATCATTTCTGAACACTAACAAGTGGGTTGAGGAGGTTCGTACAGAACGTGGCAGTGATGTTATCATTGTGTTGGTTGGAAACAAAACTGATCTTGTAGATAAGAGGTAAGTACTAATTTGGTTTATATGATTGTTTAATATACAGAAAAGTTAAATTCTTAACTGTTAAGCGGATGTTTTAGTGTTTTTTATTATCATAATGGGGTTTCCATATTATGTTTTGATCCTTCTATTTTAGTGTTTACATGTTCTGTTTCATCCGAAAACTGTAAAATTCTGGTAGACTAAATATAGTTTTAAGATGGCTTAAAATTCATCTCAAGGCATTAGCTTTGCATGCATTAGTAGTTACAAAGAGCAGAAATTCGTTTACCAAGCGGCTTGCCCTTTGTGTTTGTTATTCGCATATTGTGATTTTACTCTGTGAAGCTTTTCTTACAAGGCCATTTTGATACTTAAACAGGCAAGTTTCTATAGAGGAAGGAGATGCAAAGTCCCGTGAGTTCGGAATCATGTTCATAGAAACCAGTGCAAAAGCAGGCTTCAATATCAAGGTGAAAATTAGTGAATTCTGCATTCATCTCAATATTTTTAGTTTATTAGAGCAATCTCCTGAACTATGATGCACGTGACCATGATATATCATATTTTCAAATTGATGATCTACTATTGTGGTTTCTCAACTTCATCTTCCTTCACATGTTGGCTCTTGTGTACTTAATGCTTTCTGTCAATCCAAATTGCAGCCTTTGTTTCGTAAGATTGCTGCTGCCTTACCAGGGATGGAAACTCTTTCTTCTACAAAGCAGGAAGACATGGTCGATGTAAATTTAAAACCCACGGTGAATTCATCCCAGACAGAGCAACAAGGAGGAGGTTGCTCATGCTAGAGAAGACTATTCTCGAAACAGACAATAATTTGTTCACTGATAAAATTCTGGGATTGGCTGCTTAAATGGAATGATGGAGCTGAAGGAAAAGTGCTTTCGTATCCATGACCCTTCAGTTTTTGGGTGAGGGGGACAAATTGCAGTAATGGTTTTGATGTACGACACAAATATTGATAGTTATTTCTTTTATTTGTAATACAATTAGTCCCTTGATGTAAGAATACAGGTAATAAACAAGCTCTACAAATTGTTCCTCTTAGGTTTATGTTATACCACCCTCCATCTAGCCCTTTTCTCTTGGTGGCACCCATCGTCCTATCCAAAGCAGAATTGCCTGGTTTTTAGGGATCTTGTTTGACTCAAAGGCCCGACCAACTTGACTACTGACCGAACCATTCTATAAAATATGGTCTGTCCAGCATTGAAAATTGATTTTTATTTAACCTAAACTAACTCAATCTCGATGTATAAGGATCTTAGGTTTTGATTTTCTCAACTTGATTGGACCTGAGCTGATGATATAATCACTCATAAAACTTAACTTTTTAAGTATATTAATATAAAATATTATTGTATGTTTTAAGAAATTAATATAGGATCATGTTATTTTGGTAAAATTCCTTTTTAAAAAAATAAGATTATTCTTAAAATTAACAACTTTTTTCTAAAATGCTTAAATTAACAACTAGAAACTAATCTATTTGAGATGTAAAGATTATTAATTGAGTGGAGCTTTTAATAGTACAACACTTTTCTTTAATGACAAGTCTACTATTATTATGTTTGGATGGATTAAAAGAAAGGTTTGTTGATTTAAAAGAAAAACTAAAACAGTATCCTGAAAAAGTGATCCTAAACCAAGAAAAAGGCTTGATAAAGAAATTGAAAAAATAGTAATTTGTTTTCCGTTTCGGCTAGTGAGATGAAATTTAAGGTCACTTATAGTATGTTTAGTGATAAATTCATAGTCAACATAGATCCATGTTTTAACTTTAATTATTGGGAGTTGGAAGATATATGTAGACATCATGTGTTGACAACAATATGCATGAGGGGATAATCCAAAGGAATATATGTTCATCAGTATTATATTATTATTTGGTGGACACATCAGCCTTGAAGTCTTTGTAAGTGTCACTGCCTTTTTAATTGCATTCCTTTATATTCTATGGCGATTGCGATTAGAGTAACAACTCACCTAAAGAACCACCCAATTTTAGATGTGGACCAATTTTCTCATAACTATATCAGATATCATGATTTTTCATTAATCATAAGTTATGTCTTATTGGTGAATACTTGTGGATCTCATTATAAAAATAAAATAAAATGGAACAGTATAAAAGGAATGAAAAACGTTCATAAAAGTTGTCAAAATATACGTTTATGCTTAGATAAACGACTTAGGCATTTCCAACACTTGTTTGGTCTATAGTTAGATTGTTCGAAAGATTTGTCTTTTTACGAACAAACGTTAATTTGTTAGTTAGAATGTTAATTTAGTTATATTATTCGAAAGATTAAAAACAAAAATTTTCAACAAGAGGCATTTGTCTTTTTAGATACAAAAGATTAATGTGTTTTTGTATATATAATAAGATAGGCAAAGAGGTACGGGTGTCATTTAAATATAACTAAAAGTTGTTTACCACCAAAATAACTTGTTTTAAAATATGTACCCCAAAAAAACTTGTTTAAAATTGAATTGAGATTTATATTACATATCTTCTTAATTAAATATTTTGTGCCTTGGTTACGTGAAGGGGCACTATACCCAATAAAAAAAGAAAGCTACGTGACAACCGTATGAAGGAAAGAGACACCAACAAACTATATTCTGAATGAGAGCACCACGAGTCACGACCAGGAGGTGGCTATTCCAGCAGGTGAAAGCCTAATTATGTGCGTGTCGTGAGAAAGATAAGCCAAGTATTTCACAACTAAAAAAAAAAAACATATTGAAAAATGCCAAGATGTCAAACGCCTTGGATAAGAATACGACAATACTTTTCCAGAATAGAAACTAAAATTATATATGTTTGTTTGATCGAACATGTTAAAACTTTATTTTAGACTTTAGACAACAGAAAATCGTATTTTTTTCCAATTAATAAACAGAAAACATATAATACGTCGTGTGTTTTGTTTCAGGTTTCGTTTTCTTCGATGTGAATAATACATGCCTTATATATATATATATATATATATATATATATATATTACTTTTCTCGGTTCTTTTTATCCATTAATAAAGTTCATTTTTGTTTATTTATTTAGATATTTTTTAATTATACCATTATCAATATCTAGCTAATTCTTAAATACTTTTACACTCATCATAAATGAGAAAGAAATAATACTCTTAAGCAGCTACAAATAATTTTAACATCAAAGAAAATTACTAATTTATATATATCTTTGACCAACAGATCAGGCTATTCAATGCGCACGAGGAAGTTCAAACTAAATGTTAAACAAGAACACTGAAAATAACAAGACAGATGAGTCGGAGTGCCGCGTACACAACACAACCCACAAAGCCCACAACAAACAAACAGAGTGGGTTTTTGCTACTTTTAGGCCCACCGCCCAAAACACAAGAATGTGACGCTGTCACTGTACGCGTGAGAGAAACCGACATTGCCACGCTCGCACCATCAAAATTATACTACCATGCTAGGCTATTGAGCTCTGATAATAAAGGAGAGTTGCAAAATCCTATTACCCAAAATTTAAAGAAGAAAAATTATCACTCTAAAAAAAAAAAAAAAAAAACCATCAATGAAGAATTTTTAAAAAAATCCTGTTGTGCTCTCAAATATTCCTTCTTCACGTTGTTTTTGTCTTGAGTGAGAGCCACCTTGATCCTTTTCAAACACTCCTACTACATCGTACCAACGACGACAACGAAACCTACAATGCCCCACTTAATCACACAACCGGAATCCTCCTCCGATTCGTTCTTCCCCGGTGGCCTCTTCCTCTACGCTCACACACTTCCTTCTTCCTTCGCTTCCTTCATTCCTTCAGACCCGGTTACAGTATCTTGTTTTTGTTGGAGACCCAAAAGAAGGTTGAATGTCGAAGAGAGACTTTGTGGCATAGCTGGTGGCCCCGGTGCCTTCTTGTCGTTGAGTTTCTCCTTAAACGGAACCGCTGCGGATCAGATATATCGCCCAGAATCGGGTGAAATTCTGGGGCAGCATCACAACAAGGTGTGTGAAGAAGAAGAGAAAGACAAGGTGGGGCTCAATGGATCGGGTGCTATGAATATGACCAAACATCTTTGGGCTGGTGCTGTTGCTGCCATGGTTTCAAGGTCTTCATAATTATTCCTTTTCTTTTTACAGAACAATTACTACTCTTACTCTTCACAATTTTTCTACACTCAAGTTCCCTCCTCTATCACTGCACCTATTCTTTTCTTAGTTGGTATGGCCTTTAAGGTGGTTATTGCACGAGTCAATAAGATTCGTGATTGACTGATAGTCAATAAACTTAGCTGTGCACTCTCATTGTAAAATCTACATTGTCAACTAATCTAAAATCATTATTGGTATGACTTATCAAGTAGTTATTATAAAAATTAATAAACTTACTATACATTACATTTGTGACTATGATTCGACAACAGTATTCAAGACTTTTACATTGTCAGTGTATGTAATATTTATTACTTTTACACTGCCAATTTGCTGAAGTTTATCTTTGGACCTATTCTTGTTTTTTGTTCTCAAGTTTTTTTACCAAATTTAGAAGGAGAATGTGGTATAAATTTGTCATGTGGCTTTATTCTGTTTGGTGTATCAGGACTTTTGTTGCGCCTCTAGAGAGACTTAAGCTGGAGTACATAGTTCGTGGTGAGCAGAAGAATCTTTATGAACTTATTCAGGCAATTGCAGCTTCTCAAGGGTTGAAAGGTTTTTGGAAAGGGAATTTTGTGAATATTCTTCGGACAGCACCCTTTAAGGCTATAAATTTTTATGCATATGATACGTATAGGAATAAGCTGACAAGGATGCTGGGGAATGAAGAATCTACTAATTTTGAGAGATTTGTTGCGGGTGCTGCGGCTGGGATTACAGCCACCTTGCTCTGCTTGCCCATGGACACTGTGAGTGGAAATTCAGGATCATGTTACCTGCATCTGTTGTCTCTAGTGTTTACGTTTTGAAATGTGATGCTCTGAGGGGCAATACAATAGGATAGGACTTGTGTAACTTTATTGTTAATGTTCAAGTATAGATAAACTTTCTTTGGACTGTGATGCTCTGAGAAGTATGATATGATGGGTATGAATTAATACAGGTTTGTCTAGTGTGGTGTTTGTAGACAGATTTGATGTGATCGCATAGGTCCTACTTACCCAAGGAGTTTTAATTTGCAAGAAGCTGTAGCTTGCTACATTTCAAATTCAATGTCTTTTAACTGGTGTACTTTATGCTAGCTAGTTGGCAAAACTAAAGAGGATTGATTGCTGCTCTTCTTATCTACCCATCTTTCTAAAGTGATTCTATGAGTTCACTGGATGCTTAGTCCCACTCTTATCTGGTGACCAACTATGGTTGTTTAGAGCTCTTAACATTTGCTTAATAAACTTTGGAAGTTGTAAGCATATCTTTGGTCATAATTCCTGCATTCTTACCTTTGATGAATATGTTCCTCCATGATGCTTCTTGTTTATGGTGTAATCATTGTTAAATAACAAAAACTTAAACTTGAATCATATTAAGGGGGAAAAAACATGCTCAAGGTTGTATTTGAATACCAGTGTTCATGGTCTATTGCACAAAAAAGTCCTTGTCAAGAATATCGTGTAGCCTACTCAAGCAAACTATTTGAGTGTAGTGCATTTTTTTATTGAATTTTGTTGTACTTGCATTCTAAGATTGATTTCTTTCAGATCAGGACGGTAATGGTAGCACCTGGTGGTGAAGCGTTGGGAGGTGTGATTGGTGCCTTCTGCCACATGATCAAAACAGAGGGCTTCTTTTCTCTTTACAAGGGTTTAGTACCTTCTATTATCAGCATGGCACCTTCAGGTGCTGTCTACTATGGTATTTATGATATTTTAAAGTCAGCATATCTGCATTCACCTGAAGGAATGAAAAGAATCCAACACATGAAAGAAGAGGGTGAAGAGCTGAATGCATTAGAACAACTGGAATTGGGTCCTGTCAGAACCTTATTATATGGTGCTATTGCGGGTTGTTGTTCTGAAGCCGCTACTTACCCCTTTGAAGTCGTAAGGAGACAGCTTCAAATGCAAGTTCGGGCAACAAGATTGAATGCACTGGCAACTTGTGTCAAGATTGTTGAGCAAGGAGGTGTGCCCGCCCTCTATGTTGGATTAATTCCTAGTTTATTGCAGGTATTGCTTCTGTTCTTAATAATATGCTTTGATCAATAAAAGCTGTTCTTTAAATTTCAGTAAACAGGTAAAACAGTGGATGATAGTTGATAAAGTGAAACTTATATTTCATAAAATTTGAGTTTTATGCCCCATAGTCAATGATTTTTTTTTTTTTTAAATCAATGCATTTAGCAAAATTGCAAGGCACATACAATGGTTGGTTTCGATGAAGTTTCTTACTTGAACATAAAATTCTTATGAAGATGTGTATTTATGTCATGCACAGAAGCTGCTTTACAACCATGGCTGTAAAATAGTTACCAACAATTTTTAAGAAAATAACTGTTTTTCTCCTTGCTATGGAGGATAACCTATGAAATTTTCAGAGCTATCCATGGCATCCAAAGTAGTGCATATTTGCAAGGGAGGATTGACGAATTACTAATTTACTATATATGTATTAACCATGTGTAGATTGGATGAATTGTTCCAAAGCATCCCAAAGTCCATATGATGGACTTGTATGAAACTTCTTTATTCTTTTTGTTTCACGAAGTTTGGAGAGTTGCTTTTCATCTTAGTCCATTTAATATGATATTTTCAATTTTTGACTTTTCAGGTGTTGCCGTCAGCTGCTATTAGTTATTTTGTTTACGAGTTCATGAAGATAGTTCTCAAAGTAGAATCAACATAGATGATTTGCAGGCAATACTAACGCCACATGTATATATTTGATCTTTGAAGATGGGGATTTCTCCTCATTTCCTTAATCATGGCCACCCTTATGCGGGGGGAGTCGAGGGTGTCTCACACAAACAATTTAATGGTGTCTTTCTGTTGTATTTTACTGACTTTATGTTTACTTAATAATAATCCGAACAAAGGAAAAGGAATGGGGCATAAAAAAAAATTATGCTTGGCTAATTAGATTTGAATTTTCCTTCATGAAGCAAATCCTAAAAACCATTATAATAGTTTTTTTTATCTTTCTCTTTCCGACATGATATTGTGTCAAATCTTGTACCTAATTGGATATAGAACCTATTATTTTATAACAAACTTTTTAAATTAAAAAAATTGACAAATTGATTTTTAAGTTATGCAAATAAAATATATTTATTATTATGTGTGTTTGAACAAGTATCGATAAGATGTGTGTTTGCTTTGCTATTTGAATTGTTTACCTTTAATTTTCACGCCAAAGGGAAGAAAAAAAAATGACACAAAAGTTATAATATGTGTGGATCCATTGGCTTCAAACGTATCTAAGAAAATAATTTTGAATTAAATTGATTTTATTAAAATTGATTTTGAAATGATATAAGTTATGTTTCATTATAAAAAATATGATTCATATTTAAATATTTTATTATAAAAAATTTAATAATAATACTTAGTATACAATATTTTTAAGTAATGCAAAAATTATTTAGAATTATTTTAATTCAAAATTAATTATGGTCATAAAATTATTCCCTAACAAGTGTAAAAGTTTACATAAAATCACAAGAATTAGTATATTAACGTGATTTTAGAAAATCCAGCATGAATCAAAAAAACATTAAATTTAGAATATTCATCTCTAAACAATTTCTTTTTTGGTACATATGTCCACCTCTAAACAATTGACCCTATATTTATTTTCTTAGCACATATCAAAATGACGTCATATAATCCCGGGTTTAGGCCAAAAAAATCTGAGAAGCTGCGACGAAAAAGGAAGGATAAGCCAAATATCAGTCAAACTGGAATCACACAATGCTCTTTGACTTGGACAACCCTTTCAATGTCTTTTTCTTCTCTTTGATAGTACAACACAACACAACAATGCTATCACAGACAAGTTCCCGCGTTGAAAACTTTTCTTTGTTCGTTCATTGGTATTTGGTACATCCTATTCATCTCCCTCTTAGCACCCATTACACTCTCTCTCCGCGTTAAAAAATACTATCTGACACACAACCCATCTCTCTTTTTAGTTTCGCTTAGATTTAGAAACACAGACTTTTCCAAAGTGCTCGTTTACCTCAAACCTCAGAAAAATAAATATCGAGTTATACTTGTTTTCTTTTGTCGGGAGACAAAAACATTGATCAGTTCAGCTTCTCACTTCCATGGCTGAGGCCAGACACTACGTTCCCCCCTCTCAATTGGGTCAGCTTTCCTTCACTTTAATTCCTCTCTATATTTCATTTCTCATCATTTGACATTCACAAAATTCAAATTCTGAAAAAAGAAACCTTTTTTCAAAAGCAACCATGATAGTGAAGCATTGAAATGCCATCTCTTTATGTTTTAACATTTCCTTCGACGTATTTATTGTTTTTGACTTTGTTTTCAATTTCTATGCTTTGATGGACACAGATATTAAGCAAATTATTTTAGAAGCACAGCATAGATGGCTACGTCCGGCTGAAATTTGTGCAATCCTCAGTAATCACAAGAAGTTTCTAATTGCTTCAGAACCTGCACATATGCCACCAAGTATGTTGTTTCTCTTCTGCCAAAAAGATAACACTAGTTATCTTAAGTTCTCAATAGCTTCATTTGGAGAAAAGGATTTAAATATTGTTATTTTCTTTTATTTGAAGGGAGGACGGGGAGGATTAGGATTTTAATCTATTCGAAAAATCTGTATCTTATGAGGACTGGGACCTGCATGAAAACTTGACACAATTATGCCCAATATCTAATTGCAAAATGGTCATTCTCAGGGGTCTTAGTGAGTGGTTGTAAAATTGATTTTGGTTAAAATTAATTCTAAGTGAAGTGATTTATATTTGGATAATTTTATTCTAAAAGCAAGTTAACAAGAGAACTCAGTTTATGATCTTTTATCCCATGCAAAAGTTACCTGAGGTTGATTTTACTCTTAATCAAAACTGGGCTGAAAATCAGTTTCTCAATGTGAGACCAAATATATGAGCATTTACCTAAAATTACTTTAGCTGATATTTCAACGTGACTTTAGAAGATCCTTCCAAACATGCACTTATCATATTTTTCCTTGACATTAGGTGGTTCACTTTTCTTATTTGATCGGAAGGTGCTGAGATACTTCAGAAAGGATGGCCATAACTGGAGGAAGAAAAAAGATGGAAAAACAGTCAGAGAAGCCCACGAGAGACTAAAGGTAAATATGCTGCATGTAAGGTTATAAGTCTTAAGCACTGGTACAATCACATCTACCATAAAATGAGAAGCAAAGGTCGCTGTAAGCTTTATTTACTATCATTAATGTTAATTCTGCTTTGGGAAGTAAAATGTATTGAGAGAATCTTTCTTCTTTATAAACTGTTGCATTGAATGATTCATGATATGATGCTCTCAGGCTGGAAGCGTGGATGTGTTGCATTGCTACTATGCCCATGGAGAAGAAAATGAAAATTTTCAAAGACGCACATATTGGTTGCTTGAAGAGTAAGTGTTTCTGCTTAATATTTTCACAGTTCAGTATAAAAAATCCCCTATTTATTTAATGTTCTATCTTCATTTGCCTGATTCTGCTCTATCTTCTTCTCTCACCTCCTCCTAACTTTCTGCCTTCCCTCATTATCGGTCTCACAGACATATAGTAATATCCAGAAAGGAATGAAGAAAACCTGGGCTCTTCTTCTTATGTGTTTGTTCTTGCTTGAGGATGGTGTGCTTTAAACTAGAACTACTGAGATATATCTGTAAATGTTGATCACATTCTATTGGTTTAAACTAATTATAATAACCTTCTAGAAATTGCTAATTTGTTTCTATGGTTCTTATCTGTGGAATGGGCTCCTCTTCTCACCTTTTTTATTCAACATTGTTGCAGGGAACTCTCTCACATTGTTCTCGTCCATTATCGACAAGTGAAGGTAACATGTTACGATTTTATTAGTATTTTTTGCCTAATTGTTATTTGACAAAAGCTCAAGAAGAATTGCTTACTTTTACATTCCCAGTAAAATTAAGAGAACAATGAACTAGTAATATGTAATTGTGTTGTAGAATTATATATTTAGTAGGAAAGTAAAACATGGAAATTCCATCCTAACTTGAGTATGGTATTCCCCCAAATCATGTAACTAGACTTTCCATGCTAATAATATATACTGCCTAAAAATAACAAAACTGGCACTGCTTCCTTAATCAATACTTGGTCTGATAAGTTTCAAAACCAGACGTTTTCTTGAATGATGCTATAAATTGGTGACATATTCCTTTCTATGACTATGCAGTATGCACAATTCTCCTTCCCCCTTTCTCAGATTTTGACTCTGTACTGTGATCCTTAAAAAGTAAAAAAAGGCTAACATTCTCATCAGGAGTGAACTTTTTGAACTATGTAATAAATATAATCATGAGTTGCTATATCTTCCCATCTATGAATAATTTCATTTGGGCCTTCATTCCTTTCTCTCATCTGTCTTGTTCAAAATAATCAGGGAACCAAGGCAAATTTTGCAAGTGCTAAAGAAAATGAAGCATCTCTTCCTTATGCTCAACAAACTGATAAATTTATGCCCAAAACAGAGATGGACACTTCTTTATCATCTACTCTTCATCCACATAGTTACCAGGTTCCTTCACAAACTATTGATACAAGCATGAACAGTGCCCAAACATCAGAATATGAAGAAGCTGAATCTGGTATTTCTTTTGTGCGCATTAATAATTTAAAATGTTCTGTTTTCAATTTTTCATATCTAGAGGACATTCTGAGTAGCCTTTTTGTTGACTTCGTTCTTTGTATCACTTTCTTGTGTGTATTTAAATTTTTTAATTGTAATTTTACAGCATTCAATAACCATGCAAGTTCTGAGTTTTATTCTTTCCTCGAGTTACAACGCCCTGTTGAGAAGATTTCACCTCAACCTGCTGATTGTTATTCTCCTCAGCCGCTCATAAGTAAATTTCTTCATTTTAAATTGTTCTTATCAGTTTAACTTTGATGCATTGTCAGTTTGTCACTGTAAATTTACATTATCACTCATTTTTTGAACTAATTTTAAGAATCAAACCTCTTTAAATGATGTGACTGTGCATGATTGCATGATAGTGTAAAAAACTTTACACTAATATTGCATCAAAATCAAATACCTTGTTATAAATCTTTCATACATACTGGCCTTCTTATCAGGAAAGTCTGTACCTAACATGAATTGTGTTATTGAAACTGAGACAGATGATCAAGAGAAGTTACATGTCATTCCTGGGGTGAATTATATCTCACTCACTCAAGACAATAAAATCGAAGACATTCTTAATGCTGGATTGACATACAAATCCTCAAAACCCCTTGGCTTTTCCTCATGGGAAGGTATCTTAGAAAATAATGCTGGAAGTCAACATGTGCCTTTTCAGCCTTTATTTCCTGGAACACAGCCTGATAACATGGGAATCAATGGAAATTTTTCTCAAGGAGATGAGATAATGGTGCCATATTTGACCACCAGTATTGCTAAGCAGCATGAGAATGGAAGTCTCATTAAAGCTGAAGGAAACCGGCAGGTATTATGTACTAGTAAAATCGGTACTTCATCTGCTAGTGGTACTTATGTTATATAAGAATATTTAGTTCTAAACAAATATCCAGGCTCTGCAGTATGTTCTGTAGGAGCTTTGACAAGGTATTATATATTTATGTCAAAAGTCAAAAACTCGAAAATAATGCCACTAAAAAGTGTTGTTGGTATGATGCTGCAAATATTTTTGACATCTTTATTGTTTCGTGTTTCTGCAAATATATAATCAAGCAATGGATTTTGCTTTATGTGTGACTATTGTGTAAACATGTTACATGTTTCTTTCCTTCAAACTCATTTAATTGATTAAAGCTTAATCATCCTTGTTAACAGGCTTATGATGTTGATTCTTTACGCATGTCCAGTTGGCCTATGGATAGTCCTTATTCAGGCTCAACACGTGAGGTAAGTTGTAGCAACCGTGAGCAGGAAGTTAATGATGTTGATTTTCAGAAATCCTTGGAACAGTGTCTTCTACATTCACACAAACAAAACAAGGTTCTCATGCAAAATGATCTTCAAGAAAAACTTTTGAATGAAAAAGAAAAGATAAAATCAAATCTAGAGGCCAATGGAATAGAAGACACATATTTCTCTTTTAAAAGGACTCTGTTAGATGGACCTCCAGCTGAAGAGGGTCTGAAGAAGCTTGACAGTTTCAACCAGTGGATGAGTAAAGAGCTTGGAGATGTGGAAGAATCAAATAAACCATCCACTTCTGGTGGTTATTGGGATACAGTTGAAACCGAAAATGAGGTTGGCAACACAACTATTCCTTCCCAAGGGCACCTGGACACCTATGTATTGGATCCATCTGTTTCTCATGATCAGCTTTTTAGCATCATTGACTATTCCCCAAACTGGGCATTTGAAGGGTCAGAAATTAAGGTATTTTCTTTTGATATTCTGCACTTGCCATCAGTTTTGATCACAAGTTCATTGAATTGTTGTAGTTGCTTTTTTGCTTATTTTTCAGTTATATTCTGATTATTTATTTCTTCATTTATGAAAAAAAATTTATAGGTTATCATTTCTGGAGAATTCTTAAGAAGTCAACATGAAGCAGAACAATGTAAATGGTCATGCATGTTTGGCGAGGTAGAAGTGCCAGCAGCGATCATTGCAAAAGGTGTTCTTTGTTGTCATACTCCGCCACACAAGGTTGGGAGGGTACCTTTCTATGTAACTTGTTCCAATAGATTAGCATGTAGTGAAGTGAGAGAATTTGATTTCCAAGTCAACTATACTCCAGAAGTTAACACTACAGGTGAGAATAGTGGAAGCACTTTTGATACTTTTAGTATTCGATTTGGAGAACTTTTGTCCCTGGGGCATGCCTTTCCTCAGAATTCAGATCCAATTAGTGTAAGTGAGAAATCTCAACTGAGAAGTAAAATCAATTCTTTAATGAGGGAGGAGGATGATGATTGGGACAAGCTACTGAAACTTACTCAAGAGAAAGATTTTTCTCCAGAAAATTTACAGGAGCAGCTGCTTCAAAATCTTCTGAAAGATAAGTTACATGCATGGCTCCTTCAGAAAATAACTGAAGAAGGGAAAGGCCCTAATGTATTAGATGAGGGTGGCCAAGGTGTGCTTCATTTTGC
>PYAF01005672.1:298914-377169 GCA_007407185.1 Glycine tomentella
AATGTGAAATCACACAAGTCTGGACCACGTGATGAGCCTGTCCATGCTGCTGCAGTACGAATCCAAAACAAATTCCGCAGTTGGAAGGGAAGAAGAGAATTTTTAATGATTCGACAACGCATAGTAAAAATTCAGGTACATTTGTCTCTAACATGTGATATGTGCAAATGGCATTATTATTTATGTCTATACCTTTCTAAGCCTTTTGGCTAAGAGCATTTGTAGTATTTATTGTTTGTGTTGAATGTTTAATCTTATTCTCCCTTTAATTGGATCCAATTTATAACGTGTCTATTTCCATGGTATAGGCTCACGTGAGAGGTCACCAGGTCAGGAAAAGCTGTGGGAAGATAATTTGGTCCGTTGGAATCTTGGAGAAGGTTATTTTACGTTGGCGTCGAAAAGGTAGTGGTTTGCGTGGATTTAAACCGGAGGCCAATTCTGAGGGAACTATGATACAAGATGTATCTTCAACAGATGATGACTATGATGTCTTAAAAGAAGGCAGGAAGCAAACAGAGCAAAGGTTGCAGAAAGCCCTGGCTAGGGTGAAGTCAATGGTTCAGTATCCAGAGGCAAGAGACCAATACCATAGGCTGTTGAATGTTGTAACTGAGATCCAGGAAAATCAGGTATTTTACCTATTTGTGTATATTTTTAAAAAAGTTTCTCACTCGCGGAAAAAAGGGGGGAAAAAAAGTTTCTCAATTATCCTGCTTTAAATCATTTTCTCTTCTAGACAGTATATAACAGCAGTAGTTTTCATTCTGTACAAAGATTTGGCTCTTTTAAAGTTAATAAAGATACAGTAATTTCAGTTTGCATTTTGAAAATTAATGATTAATATTATAACACATTCATGATTTTATGATGCATGTGTATGTAATATATGACTTGATTTTTCCGTCACAACTCAAATTACTTATTTTATTTTTTTAAATGAGTTACTTCAGAGGAGTTGAATTCTCTGAAAAAGAGTGTAAAAAAAATGCCTGAATATGGTTTTTCTCCCTTTAGTTATTTACATAAAGCTCAATTTGCTTCTAGTAAAGCCAAAGAGCCTTAAATGGCACTGGCTTGATCCCCGGATTGAATCCCCTCATTTGAAACCAAAAAATAAGTTGCTTCTATCGAATGAAGCTGTTAAAGGTGTATATTGGATGGGCTACCTTAAAAAGCTTGTTAAGAAATTATATGTATATTTGTTTAAACTACCTGAATATAGTATCTTCTTGTGACTGCCAGTAGAGCTTAGACTTCTGTATATGTCTTTTGCAGGTAAAGCATGAGAGCAGTTCTAACAATTCAGAAGAACCGAGAGAATTCGGTGACCTCAATGATCTTGAAGCATTGTTGGACGAAGATATTTTCATGCCTACAGCAACTTAGAAGTTAGCTTTCGTTGTTAATTGTATGACTTGGAATTTCCCAGCAGAGTTAGGTGATCAACTGTCTCACTTTGATTGTTATAGTAAATTAGTAATCTTAATTCTCATTCTTTTGTGTTAAGGGGTGATTTGCTAACATATCACATAAATTTAAAAAAAATGCATAGCTATTAAAACAATTCTTACAATGCAAAATAAACATGTCAGGTTCCCTATCAAATGCAGAAATGAGCCGTGCACATTTTTCTTACACAAGCCAAAATTTTCAATTCATGCTCAGTCAGCTGTAAGGAGGAACCAAGGTTCTTCCCAGTTAGATATTGCTGGATATCCCCTGGTTGAGTGTTAAAAAGTTGAACCAAACTTAACTGTGGAAGAACTGAACTAAATTTTTTTGCCTAAACCAAACTGAATTGTATTTTTTATCTGACGAATTGTTTTCTCAAATCCAAACCGAACTGTTCATTGAACCGAATTTAAATGAACTGAATTTAAATGGACCGAATTATGTTGTGTACTGATACAAAAAAAATGGAAGGGAAATTTTATGATTCAGTTCAGTTCTGCTTTGTTCTCAAACGATTCGGTTCAAATTTTTAGATTTATAACCTAATCGAAATAAGTGACAATGGTAGGAGTTTTGCAGTCCCGACGAAGACAGGGTTGTTAACTCACCAAAGAATGCCCAACTATTAGTCTATTACCAAAGTATTCGTCAATCTATAAAATATAAAATAATCTAACATGAGTTAGGACCAATTTCCATTTCATTGTGTTTCTAATGTTGGTTGAACGCTTGCAACCATGAATACACATCGTTGGTGAAATTTTCACCCGATATATATACTGTTCTTATTGTGAGAAAGTGGAAAAAGAAAAAAGGACGGTGCCTAGCACTATCCACTGTACATGCCAACCACCTAAGTATACCTTTTCACAACCCGTATCCTCTAGAGGATGTAACAGCTCCTCCAACAGGTTGAATAAAGGGAAAACGGTAGAAAGGAAAATAAATATGGAAACCATGCAAAAAAGAAGTCCAAATGATTTAAGAGAGTTATAGAAATCCTCCGCCTAATTCCTGTTACCAGAGCCAAGGCTCTCATAGAACAAAATGTACCCATGGTCTGTATTACTTGAATACTCCTGTGATGATCCAAAGAAAGTCTGCACAGCAGACTCGTCAATCATCTCTACATTTTCGTCATCAAAGAATAACCAGTGGTTATGGCTTTTCACAAGACTGACATAATGCCCGTGGTTGGGCCCACTCCCAACATGGACAACTACTGCAAATAGAGAATACTCGATATCCGCATCTTCAACTGTGTTACTCAACTTCAGCTCAAGGGGGAAAACAACCCGGTAGGACAGCTTCTTGTAGCGGCCTAGTTGTTCCATGTACTTAAACCGCTTAAGATGGATGACCAAGATGTGAGGTGGTTTCTTTATCTTCATCCTCTTCTGAGCTTCTTGCAAACTAATACCACAAGAAAGTTGGCATCTTGGTCATCAGAATGGTGAATGAACATGAAAAACAAGAGAACAGAGCACATATATTTTTACACACTAAATTGACATGGCTACCAAATCCCACTCAGATAACAGGTAGAAGAAAATGTCAATCAATGGAAAAATGAACGTATCATAGTTTGCTTCTTTTAAATTGTAGTATTAGTCAATAAACATGAATAGCAGCGCATTCTAATTTTTATTAAAAGGAGATAAAATTTTCTATAAACCATAGATGATATTCAAGCTATTTGCCATGTGTTAGATCACAAACAATTTATTCCTCCAGTTAAAAGGGGTAGAAGATGTACCTAAGAACTTTACGAGACACTATTAAAGATGATCTTGATCCAAATATGATTTTCTGAATATTTGGTTTTCAATAAAGTCAATGACATCAATTAATCCATGCAGTCAATTCAATCTAGTAGTACAAGGCTTTATTGCTATTGTTCTTAGATAAAGAAGCAGAAGATTAGTTCAGCCAAGCACGTGATTCAAAATGGTTAAACAAGCTCTTTAAATTTTCCAGAACACTCAAGAAACCAAGTAAAGTAACAACTGATGCCAAAGAAGTAGTATTTCGGATTTCAGATAATTATAGAAACATAATTTGTACCTAAAAGCCATATATATACCTGCAGCATTTGTCGCAAAAAAATTTGTCTTCAGCATTCAGTGTCTCGGTGGAACTGAAATTTTTCAAACAGCTTGTAATTGAACTGTTTTGCTCAATATCAAGACTCAAGTCCAAAAATGTTTCATCTCTAGCTGTCACTGTTTCACATTGCAAGCACCTTGTCTCATTGGTGAGTATTCCCTGATCAGAGCAAGTTACAACAGTAAAAATCCTAAAAATAAAAGTAAATCTTATTCTTCTGATTACTACAGAGTACAAAGAGCAACAAAAACACCCCTTCCCCCACAAGAAAAATACATAAAAATTGACAGTGAAATTACTGTGTTTTACATTGTTTAATAATAAAGTTCATCTATAATAAATTAGTACTATAACCGTATGCCAAATTCCATTATAATTCACATAAAAGCCAATATGAATGAATTACCCTTAAATGTAACAATACATGCCCACTTAAAGAGATAACACTAATTGACTGGATCCGATAGAAAGTTTGCTAATTATGGTCCCTTCAAATTTTGTTGCAGGCAAAATGCAAAATGAAAACATTGAATTGACAAAGCAAGGCCACCTGAAAATTTTTGTGTACCCAAGTAACTAAAGGCTCTTTGTGAACACCATTAGCGTGACCATTCTTGGGCCCATTAACAGCCTTTTCAGAAGGTGGAGATGTCTCCTGATCAGTTTTTGCAGCCTGAGCCTCTTTCTCCAGAATGTCAACAAGTTCATTCAGCAAAAAGTTCAAGAACTCGTGGGCATCCTACCAAGAGAAGATTCACAATAACAATGTTGTCTCTAATGAAAAACTTTGACAAAATAAGAGACATTATGCAACCAATGAAACATTGAATTTAACAGATAATAACAATCAATGATAAATAACGAGTACACTTTACAGCACACTGAGTTCAGTAACATTATGGTAAACAACCTCACTGAAAAGCAACAAATTGTCATTATACAAACTCGAATAAATCATTTCCAGAGATGGACACTCATCATGAGTCACAATTATTTACTCACAAAAGAGGGGAGGGGGGACTGGGGAACTAACAAGCCAAAGCACCGTTTATATATCAGTGATATACAGTCAAAGCATGACTAGACAAAGTGAAAAGGGTTGTTGCCAAATGGAAAACTGATATAAAAAAGATTATGCTTCCCACAGGACATATAATAATATAATAGAAATACAATTTAAAGTGTATATGCTCCAGTTCAAGTAAACAGACTTATTTGCATATAAAAAGACTGAAAAGTGTACAACCAACATGAGCATTTCAACTTAATATTATAACAAATAGTTCAAAAGTATTTCCAGTTTATTAAAAGATGTTCACACCAAGTTCAAGTGTACAAATTGCAAATCTGAAAATTTGGTCCAACCTACTACACAGAAGCATTACAAAAGAAATACTTATCTAATAATTGATCTACCAAGAGGACAACTAGTAATTTGCCTCAAAACATAGCCAGCTGGAAATCTTTAATACATATGATAGAATCTCTAGTTATTTAAATAAGCTGCTACTTGGGAGCAAGGGCAATTGTGTATGGTGAACGATGCCCACAAGCAAAGAATCCTTTCATAAGCAGGGAGAAACGCATACATGGCAACATTTGCATGTGTGACTATGATAAAACTAATCTCTTGATTATAATATAAACATTACAGTCAAAAGAAATTTACAGGTTTTCTAGAATAATCACCTTTCTGCTCAGGAAGTTCATTTTTGACAGTTTAAGCACATACCTGGTGCATATAGCTACGGAAGAGTTCATTCTGTTTTTTCAACCTCTGTACAAATCGTTTGGGAGCAATGACACCTGTTTTTTTCTTCTGGGAACTTATCTACACCAAAAGAAATAATTATATTACATTCATGACCAAGAAAGAAATAAATAGGCATGAAAATGCCATTAAATGGACATTTGATTAGCAATAATAAATGGAAGGTATTATTTGGCATATACAAAATGAAGATACTTACAAAAGGCACACTACAAATATCTTGAAGCAAGTTCTCAGGCATAAGAGATAGCCGTGTAAGTGCCCATTAAATAGACATGTGTTTATTAATTAGACATTTGAAACAATGAATTGAGCAAAAATTCTATAGATATACAAAATGGAAATACTTGCAAAAGCACGATGAAATAGCGCAGAGCCATTTTCAGGCACACAAAAATATACTCGAACATACTATAAAGAAGATTTAGGGAAGCATAAAATTGCCTAAACCAATTTCACATAACTTGAAGGCAAACAGAAAGGGGGAAAACAAATAAAATAAATGGGCCAAACCAACATAAAACACACTGGATAAATGAAGAAATTTCTCAAGGAGAAATAATAGCATCCATACAACAGGCAAAAAAAAATAATAGCATTTATACCCGAGCATATTACAACACGAAATTTAGATAAACATGGAATCCCCTTTGTCAATTCCTTGTCTCTCAGACAAAGAGCAACTAAAAATATAGAACAGCTAACAAAAATGTCAGCTAGCTGGGCATATATATTTTAGGCATTATAAGTAGCTAGTCATGTTTTGATAAACTTCAACTGATCAATAGAATAAAACCCACAGTATGCTTTGCTGGGAAGTACTGAAGCACTAAATAAATTGGCATGCAGATTTCTCTGTTACAGGAGCATCTTTCATCAACATTCTAAAAATCCTTCCATAAAACGGTTAGAAAAAGGAAGTCTATGAGGAAAAGCAAGTGCTTAATTGCGATCACGAGAGCGAGATTTTGGATTAAATGGAGGCAATGTATTTGTCCGAGTTTTTTCAGAGCTGTCTATTTAATGGCCAATGTTATTAAAGAAAACATGGTTACAGATTCAACAATAAAGATAACAAGAACCACAGTGAAGCATGCAAAGAACAAAAAGGTACTTGTTTCATATTATTATTAAATAAATGAAGAATAAAAAAAAAAGCTAGGAAATCAACAATTTATTTCATGAGAGTCCTAGGCAAGCAAAATAGCCACAACCAGTGAAGACAGTATAACTTTCAAATAGTGAATCATGCTTGACCCAATCAAATATGAACAAGCTTAGAGGCATTAAGCATGTAAAGTTGAGAAATTTCCAAACTAAAGACTGATTTACCTGCGAAAATAAGTCCGCTAAGCAAGTTAAGAGATTTTCTTCCCCGTCCAATATGCTTTTGTTATTTCCATAATACTCTAGTAATTGTTCACGAAACGGAACACAAAAGTATAGTGCCTGTACAATTTGGCAAAATGAGACAGTTGTTAGCAAAGAACCCTAAAAGCCTTTACAAAAAATAACAAACTGACCGTCTTCAAGTATTATCACCAGACATATCTAGTGCCCTCATTGATATTTTAGAGATGGTAAACATATTGAGTGCAACAAGACAACAACTACTTTTAAATTGACGTATGCATCTAAAGAGACGCATATAATACTATTGAATGAAACATATAAAACATTGAAGAGCAAATCCAACTTCAAAGTTTAATAAAACTAAGAATCAGCGCTTAAAAGAATCTGCTAAACAGGTCAACAGAATGTCCAAAACAATAATATACATTTAAGTACTAAACTCTCTCCTGAAGATACATATGAAACTGCAACAAACTTTGCATAGAAGAATCAATAAACCATCAACACAACAGATTAGAGTCTCTATAGAACGCGAAAAATAGAATGGAAAAGTAAAAAACGTAAATCGGAATAAAGACCTGCAAGACGCTGTTGCAGTAACAAGTGTTGCCGAAATTCTCGAGGCCAAAGTAACGTTCTCCTTCGGGGAATTGGTCTCCGAGAGCCTTCTCAAGCTTGGAGCCTGCAGCACCCATGACCGCGTTAAACGATCACAAACTCAGATTCCTATCCGATTCAACTCAGTGACTCGCACCATGAAATGCTCAATGACCGTTTGGATCGTTGGGGTTTTGTCTCAGAACGAACCTTTTCTTGTGTCTGGTTTTCTCTACAGATACGTGAGCAGGGAACGAAACAAGGGTTTCGCGTGCGAGAGAGTGAGGACGAAAATGCTGATGAAAATTTAAAGAAAAATTGAGGAAAAATAAAGGCTTAATTAATTTTTCATATATAAAAAATATGTCATTTTTAGATTATTACTTAACATTCATTTGTTTTTCAACTAAATATATGAAAAAAAATCATATTTCAACTTAATATATGTGGTTAATTCTCTTTCGTTAAATGATGACATGATAGACGAAATGTCACTTCATCAATCCTTATCATTAAACACGTCATTCTCTACTTCTATTTCTTCCCTTCTTCTCCTTTTCCAATGAAAACCATCACAAACATGCCACCACCGTCGTCCAATCCAGTGCCACCACCACCGACCGCGTCATTGCGCCACCACTGCGCTGTCAATAAAAAACAACCCTTTCCCCTTTTCCTTCGTGACAATGGTCAAACTGTTGCTCATGAACTTCATAGAGTTCCTCATCGCGGTTTTGATCTCGCATAATCTCTAGAGAACTCTTGGGCACAACCCTTTTCTCTCTCTTGACATCGTATTCCCCTAAAGAAGTACCATTACCCTTCTTCTTCACACTCGATTCAACTTCACTCTCACTCTTGCTCTCACTAGACGTAGAATAATCACTACCATTTCTCCAAAACCTATATTTGTGGGCCTCAGCACGATTGTTCCCAACCTCAGGAACAGAATGGTAACCCCTAGTGTGCTTGGGGCAAAAATTAAGGTTTAGTGTTGTCGGGTTTAGAGTTAGAGGACCGTCGTGGTTGTTCTAGAGGTCTTTGGCATTGTCTTTGATGAAGTAGTCGACTAGGGCTTTGACGTGGTCGTTGGGGGAGAGAGGGCGGTGGGTGGCGGGCGCGGTGGAGTGGTGGTTGGGGGAAAGGGTGGAGCGGATGTGGGAGCGAATGCAAGCTTGGTAGAGCTGCTTCTCTTATTGGATGAGTCTGTTATGTTTGTCTCTGGCGAGCTTCTCGTGCATGCGCTTCCACTTCCACTTGTTCACACTGTCGAGAAAGGTTTTAGGACCATTACACATGCTTCGGAGCAAAACCCAGTTCCAGTTGCACGCTGCCCTACACGCTTTGGCTCGATTGGCTGTGGTGATGTTGGGTCGGATGGCGATGATGGCACGGTGGTAGTGGTTTCCGTTGGGAAAAGGGAAGAAGGAAATGACATGGCAATGACGTGTTAGTGATAAGGCTTAATGACATGACACTATGTCTGCCACGTCACACTTAACAAAAGGGGACTAACGACAGGTACTACATTGAAACATAATTTTTTTAGGTACTTAGTTGGAAAAAATGAATGTTTGGTAGTAATCTAAAAACGGCCTATTTCCAGATATGAAAAACTTATTTAAGCGAAAAATAATAAAGAAATAATGGATTTATTTTAAGTTAAATAGCCTATTTAGTCTATACATTCGCTCACATTTGTTTTTTTCGCAATATTGATAAACTTATGAATTAAAATTATTCATTTTAAAAGTATAGGAACTAAATTATCAGCAAATACACATAAACTATTTGTCCATATTTTTTTATCATTTGTTGCATGGGTGTATCTATGACATTTTATTTTTTTTATTTTGAAACTAAATTATTGTTTGTGTACAATAAACTTCAAATTTATTTGAAGCATTTCAACTCAATGAAAATTCAATAAATTTCAACTAAAATTTATGAATTATCAACCTCACTTAGTTCATTATTACTATATTTGCTAACTTGATATATATTGAGAAAGACCTAATATATCTTGAGGATATGTGCATTATGCGGATAAGTCTTTAAGGATACATGCATCTCAACTTTTCATCTTTATTTGTGTTGGATTGTCAATGGTCTTCGGCTACAAAAACTACAATATCAATAACTTATGGATGAAGATGCAATCGTCGAACCCTACATTCCATAGCATGTTGCTTTTGTCATTGTTGGCCATGTATGCCAAATTGTTCCCAAATGTGTCAAAGATCAAACTCTTTGTTGGCAAGAACTTTCTAGGATATGAAATATTAATTTAGAGAAAGTTGGACATGCATGGGTTGCATCTACTTTTATAGACCCAAAGTCAAACCTCTATACAAATCATAAAAAATCAATGAGTTCACATATGCCAATAAGATTTGTTGACAAACCATAATTAGTATTTTGATTTAACAATCTCTTCGACGTCTACTATTCATATAAGGAAATGAAATGGATTTATGACTTTATGATCTTGAAGTACATTGTTGAGGATGTTGACAAATGGAGGCTCATGATAAAAACATCATTATGATTGGAAGATGACGAAAGACAATGACATCAAACTCTAGACCAACACATATCACAAAAAACTTGAAGAGTTAAAGGTAGGAAAATATTTTTCTCCTCTATAAGTTTATATCAAGAGAGCGAGCGCTGCACAACGATAAAGTTGTGTCTTAATGACTCATTGGTCATGGGTTCAAATCTGGAAACAAGCTTCTGAACAATGAGGTAAGTAATTTTAGTTTTTTTATATAAGTTTATATCAAAGTTACTAATCAATAAGTTTCCATAACCATGGATAAACTACAGACAACAACTGAAATACAACCATACAAACACAAATAAATGTCATTACTAGGCTTAATTGCACATATCATAATTAAGGATACAAACAAAAAAAAATGCCAAGTGATCGATGAAAAAAAATATTGGCAAGAAATGACAATCCTCTTAAGCCTAGGGTCAACTTGGTTAAAGGAGGAGATGTTATCGTTGCGGTTGATTTTTAGGTGAATATTGTGACCAATGTGAAAAAAATTACAGTAGACTATAGGGGCTACCCGACATATGTGCACAAACAGAAATGTGTTTACCTACTATTCTCTTATAGGGCATGGAAAATAACATGTTTTTATCTTAGTGATTATAAGATTAATCTAGTTTTTGGGAAAAGCAAAAGTTTTTCTAAAGGGGTGAACTGATGGTTGAACTAGTGATTTACTAACTAAATTGTATTAACTGATTGAAAGATTAAAATCAAAATATGAATATATGTATTAGTTTTTGCAATTATATCACAAATGATTGTTATGACGCTATGGTAAGCAAGTTTGTTGATGTATACATGGACATAGGTTTGATCCCTAGTATGTTCATTTTTGTATTTGTAATATCAAAGCCATCAATAACAACACATGTACACCTATGAGCAAGACCGACAATTCGGATGCACAACATCGTGACTTGGGCCACACATTTATAACAAAGGGAGTAAAAACCTTGGGCCATGCACATTTAGCTAAGCATATGACATACCTTGGGCCATATATGGTCCACTCAAGATTGAATTTCACGAGTTGAACCCAATTTCATGATGGTTTTGATGTCGTCGCACTGGTCCAATAACATACATGATACAATAGTTAACTCAACCCACTTATTGGTTCTTGAATGACTAATTGGTTTGTGTCGTGTTTAAAATATATGGATAAATACTCTTTGTTTAATGACTTTTATGAAAATGGAGGTACTACATGGTGTAACTTTGCCTTATTCTTCTAAATCTAATGGAATGGATACAAGAATAATTTGAAACCTTAAAAAATGATGAATGCGATATTAATTAGTTCTTATTCCTTTCACAAACTTTAAGGACAAACTATTATGACTACATTTTTTTTTTACACAAACTGGGTCAATTTTTGAAACAACTATCATTTTTTTAAGAATACTATTTTGAATTTTTATCAACATGTTAAAAATGAGATGAAAATTGAATTATACTTACAATCAAAAAATTGAATAATTTAATATAATTTTCTTTATAATCATTAGTGTTATTCATCTTGCACATTTTTTCATCATGTTTATTATATTTTTTAGTTTGAAAGTTCCTTATGATTTATAATTTTCACGTAAGTAAATTTATTGGAACTAATTTTACGTCTTGAATTAGTATATTTTAAAATTATGTTAAAAAATTGATATTAAAAAATAAAAAAAATATATATTTAAAAAAGTAAAGTACCAAAACGAATTTTAATAAAATAACTAGAATAAAATATAGTTATGATTTATCATTTCTTTCCCCGAAAAAGAGGAATAAAAGGGAGATTTCGGGTAGCGCAGGGAAGCCGATAAAAGAAGAAGAAGTTGCTTCTTATCTGCAACACTCTGAATCCACTTCGCTGGTAATAAGAGGAGAGAGAGAGAGAGAGCGTGGAGAATGTTAAGTCTCTCAGTTGCTTCACCCTCTTCTTCAACCATTTCCTTTCTCCCGAAGCCATTCAATGGCATTCAGCTCCGTCGCTCTGCCACATGCTCCATTCCACCCACGAAACGCAGCGCTTCGGTGCCGGTGGTGATGATGTCTAAGAGGACGGAGGAATTGAAGGAAATTAGACAAATGACCACCGAACAAATTAACGAAGAGGTTGTCGACCTTAAGGGCGAGCTTGTCATGCTTCGCCTTCAGAAATCGGCTCGCAACGAGTTCAAGTCCAGCGAATTCGGTCGCATGCGCAAGAGGGTGCTTCATTTTTGCTTCACTCTTTGTTCTTCTTTAAGTTCCCTTGTCATGATTTTGATTATAAACTCTTTTGAACTGAAAATAAGATAATCTAATCACGTTAATAGTTTTTGTTGTTCTGGGTAACAAGCTAGCCTTGGGAGTTTGTGAGAGAATTTAGTTTGCTTTTCTCTGCTTTTATAATGAAATTAGCTAGTGTGATTAGCTTGAGAATGTTTTAAACTGCGGTTGCGGACATGGTTTTGTCCCAATCCTTGATATTGTGGACAAATTTGGCCAATGTGGCCACAATTGTGGTTGTGTAGACCCAAAAAACCCTTGACGTTGCGGGTGCGATTTTGTTGCAATCCTTGATATTGCAGATCAATGCAGCCGATGCAGCTACAATTGCAGTTTAAAACTTACTCGAGTGTTAGGTGAAAGGCTCCAATTTGGTAGTATTTTTAGGGGGTGTTTCGCTGAGCTTATGATGAGCTTACTTGAGCTTCTAGAAATAGCTTATAACTCTAATAAGTTGCTTTGAGCTTTTTTCAATAAATTTCTTAGAGTAACTTGTTAAAATAAGCTCTTTTTATCTTTAATAAGTTTTATGATTAAATTTATGACACAAGTCCTCATATGATAAGAGCTTATTGAGTAAACAACTAAACACAATTAAATTGTTTATCCAAATGCACCCTTAAGCAATATAGCTCATGTACTCAGCTAATCATATGTTTTACTTCATGAAGTGGTAAAGGGTGAGCTTGGCGTGCTCTGTGCACAAATTATGCATAGACAAATTAATCCACTACCTTCTGCTTCCTTTTTTTTCATGCTTCAATATATGTTTATATTTATGTAAACTATTTCCCTCCCTTTATGGATTTCTTTTCCCATTCCAGCCACTGTATATGATGGCTTGATAACTCAGTTTTGTTTGGTTAGATTCACATAGATCAATCCAATCTATGGTCATAAATTTGAATCTCCTACTCCATACTGTCTGAACTCTCTGGGTCTCCCAAGTGAGAGGGCTCACTTAGAAACAAATTGTCATTTGTTGCCGACAACTAACCTGATCAGACTAAGACCAGCAACTAATTTCATGGTAATCTGGGCTTGGCACACCCACCTGCTACTAATCCAGAAATGACAGCTCTATGCTTGGTGATTGGCCAAGTAAAGAGGCCTAGAGATCAACGCCCTTTGATGAATTGAATGGTCCTTCAACCCCTACATTTGATTCCAATTTCTGGTATAGATCTAAATAATGAGACCTGCCAAACTTTTACTTCAAAAATAAAATTCAAGTATGAGCATCACATCTCTCTATGCTATGAGCAGGAAAATACTGTGAGAAATAGATATGCATGTGCAAAGTAATTCAACATGCATGTAGGAATACTTGAACTAGGTTTTTCTTTTGCTTGATCAGGTGTTTCTCTTATATGCATGTTTTTTGAGTTCTGCTAGATGCACTTCAGTTTCTTTATGAAGTAGTGTGCAATGTCTTTAACTTCTGTTCCCAGGTGTGTCCAACTCCAAGCACCTTCTGATGCTTATTTGGCCGGGTTATAAACTTATAATTTTGACTCAATTGAGCTGTAATGGATAAATATGCCAATCTTTTTCTGCATGTTAGTCCTTGTTTTGCAATCATTTTATTTTGTTTTTACTCTTAAAGCCACCATCTAATCAAACAGTGCACTGGGATCATAGTGCTTTGATAGCATGTTGAATACAAGATGTGCCTAATGGAAAGAGCGAAGAGCATTTCAATCTGGCGATACTGATCTAGCCTCATCTTTATATTTTATTAGTGTATTTCCTTTACGTATAATTTCAAATGATGATGAAATGATACTAGAGGGCTTTACTAACAAATAAGTTCTTTCTCTAGAGTCGGCGTGATGCTGTGCATTTCTTGTCCATATGTTAATTTTTTTGGGTGCATGATAATGTGACTGCAAATATCCGTACAGATTGCTCGCATGCTTACTGTGAAGCGGGAAAGAGAAATTGAGGAGGGTATCAATAAGAGGTTGTCCAGAAAGCTTGATAAAAAATGGAAGAAAAGCATTGTTGTAAGACCACCTCCATCTTTAAAGAAGCTCCGGGAGGAAGAAGCAGCAGCAGAAGCTGCAGAAGCTGAAAAAGCTGCATGAGCTTACACATAAATATGCAAGTTACAGAGTTCAATGGTTAAAGTTATTGTTCAGTCATAATTGTCTCGTGTATAATAGATCTTAATCGTAGTAACTTATGTTTGTTCCTGCCAGAAGGTTCATTCATGCCTTTTATTTTGTGACTAAAGATACATGATTATCAAAATCATGGTTCACATCCTTCAAATTAGGTAAAAGAAAAATTAAATTAAGAATTCCAATTCCATTAAAAAATTGCTTTTAATTTGTTTTATGAATGACTATCAACTTTTGGAGTCTCAAAGTGACAAAATTTATCAATCAGAATGGGGATGCATGTCTGTTTTTGAAAGGGCAAGTGATTACGCAGAGTTGGTATTTCTTTTAACATTATTTTTCAATCAAGTGCCTAAGTTAGGGTATCGATGGCAAGATTTTCAATATTCCCATGGATTTCTTCAGCCAATAATAGAAGTCGAGTTCGAATTGACTTTGGAAGATTTTGAAAATTTATTATAGTGATTAAGCATGATGTTCTAAAACTGAGTTGAGAAGAATTAATTTTATTTGGTTAGTAAAATAGAATTGCTTTTGAAGTATAAATAAAATAATTTATGTTTCACACATGAATGAGATGTTACTGTTTCGATTTATCGTACGGACTAGAATTCCGAAATGTTTACTACTTTGATAAAACGAGAGAGTAAATTATATTAACTTATCATTGTAGTTTTAGATTTTTATAGATCATACATAATTTTCTTATTTTTTTTTAAACATTTATAGCAATATCCCATGTAGAGACTAGTGCAATTTTAAATAATCATGAGGATTAGTATAGAAATACAAAAAAAAATGGACGAAACCTAGGAAATGTTACTAATATTGCAATTTAATTTAAAAATATTTCAAAATAATATTTAATGTACGGGAAGACACAACAAGTGTTGTGTTCTCTCTCTCTATAGCTTCTCTTTCTGTTTCATGGGTTGCAACCTATCAAGCACGGACGTGACAAATACCAGCAGAATTGCGTCGGACACGATCCGACACGCGCTGATACGGTGTCAGACACGTGGTCAACATCTCTGACACGTTGACCGTAGTCCACATGTGAATTTGATCGTGTCTAAAATAAAAAAATATATATAAAACCCTTACTTATTGAGCTTTCAGCCTTTCATGCAGTTTGTTTCTCCTCCTTCACAACACTCACGCCGTTCGCTCCTCCGACTGCCATTCGCGCGCCCTTCACGTCAGTGCGTCACCGTTCGAGCTGTTGGAAATCAACAATCACACACAAATCGAAAAACAGAACAGAGAATAGGAAAGAGAGATATGACACAGTAATTTACCCTGGTTCACCCAATGTAGGCTACGTCCAACTTGTCTGTTCTATAATCACCTCACCGCCACTCGTTACAAGTCACACGGTTTACAAGGGGAATATAAATAGGATTAAAAGAAACCCTAACAGCAGCTATTCATGGGCCCTAGCCCAAACTACTAATAAAAGTAAAATATTACACAACAGTACCTAGCCTAGTTGGCTTTCTGCTGACCCCGCCAACAAGAAGGGTTGTCATCTGACTGCAAAAGATGAGCCATATCCAACACGAGCCGCCACTCGTGTCACCGTTCATTGCATCACCATCAATCGCGCCGCCGCTTGCGTCTCCTCTCTGCTCGCACCTCGCCGCTGTGACTCATCTCCTTCAACTTCTCACGAGGCACCGCTATCTCACTCCTGGGGGTAAGGTAAGTGCTGCGGGTCTGGGCGACTGGGCCTTTGTGGGTGGCTAAGTGCTTTTTTTAATTGATTAGTTTTTGTAGGTTTTTTTTATAAAAAAATATCATTTATGGACTACAATATTTTATAATACCTTGCTTGTGTAATACCTTGTTTATGTATGGGTTGTGTTATTTGAAACCTCATTTTTATTTTTTTAATACCTGATATTTTTATTTTTTTTAATACATGGTAAATGATAATTTGTGCCTAACTTGTGTTATTTTTATTTTTTTAATATATGATAAATGATAATTTGTGTCTAGCTTGTGCTATTTTTATTTTTTTAATACCTGACAAATGATAATCTGTGCCTAGCTTGAACAAGTGAATTAGTGAATCTTGTAGCTTGACTTGTACTATTTTCATTTTTATTTTTTTAATATTGAATATTCTGTTTTGTAGAATGAAATGCAGTCTCTATAAATTTTTTTGGATTATATTTATGGATATCATTAGTTTAGTTTAATATTTTTTAAATTATTAAATTTTAAATGAAATATATATTATATAAATTAAAAATATTATTTAATATTAAAATGTGTCCTATATTAAAATTTATATACTTTTTTTTTTTAAGATTTATCAAGTATCGCGTGGATGTCTGTGCTAGCTGCAACACAACCAACAAGTTTAAAAAGGAGATGCAAGGAGAACATGACACGTTCTGCGGGTCAAAAGATAATCTTGATCGGTCAATGGTGAAAACAGACCCAAGCCTATAAACTGTAAAGTGTTTTGTAACAGTTTCACTTTCATGTTGTTATAAAAAAGACCAAATGATGAATGAGCCGTGAGTTCTGTTCCGCCAGGGTTTTGAAAGAGCTATCAGTGTAAGATGGCGATGGTGCTCCCTGAGGAGCTGATAGTGGAGATTCTGTCATGGGTTCCGGTGAAGCCTCTGATGCGTTTCAGGTGCGTTTCTAAGACTTGGAATTCCCTTATCTTCCACCCCACCTTCGTCAAATTGCACCTTCAAAGGTTATCCACAAACGCCCACGTCCTGTTAACGCCGGAAGAAGAAGAAGAAGATCCCGAAGATGATGAAAAAGAAACTGACGGTCTTGAAATACTTTACGTTGTTTGCTTGAGGAGAATCCACACCCGCTCCTTTTGATGATCATTACCAATTCAATGACGTTTACTCTTTCATAGCTTCCTGCAATGGGTTTATTGGCTTGCGTTAATTTACTGTTAGAGGTAGAGGTAATTTTGAATACTGGGTACGATTTTGAAGGATCCTGTCCCAAGAGTCGCCACACTTACGTATACGTCGACGCGATTATATACTTTTAGAGGATTATGTGAAGTTTGGGTTTGGTTACGATGATTGGCGTGACACTTACAGGTGGTGGCACTCTGTTTCAATACTAAATCACAGAATTGGGAGGTGAGACTTCACTGCATGGGCGACACTTGCTGGAGAAACATTTTAACTTGCCCTGCTTTTCCCATTAGTCGGAGGTTACTCAACGGACATCTTGTCGGTGGTAACGTTAACTGGTTAGCATTTCGCATGTTGGGTATTGATTATGAATGGAACACTGTTACTGTCAATCAATTAGTAATTTTTTCGTATGATCTAAATAAGGAGACATATAAATATTTGTCCATGCCTGATGGTCTGTCTGAAGTTCCTGATTATCCTCTTAAGGTTGGGGCTTTGAGGGGTTGCCTGTGTCTTTCGTACACTCATAGGAGAAGAAGCCATTTCGTTGTTTGGCTAATGAGGGAATTTGGAGTTGAGAAATCCTGGACTCAGTTGTTGAATATAAGTTATCAGAATCTTCAAATCTCTCCAACTCATGAATTAGATTTATTGCTGACCACGCCTTTGTGCATCTCTGAAAGTGATGATATGATGATGCTTCCAAACTGCATATATGATGAATTTGTTCTCTATAATCGAAGAGATAATAGAATAGACAGTATTGGAAATTTCGACGGCAAAGTGCCAATGTGCTCCTATGGTTAGTTCCAAGCTTGGTTTTGCCATATTGTAAGCTACCTGCACTTGCTTGTATGAATGTATTTTAAATTATGTTAATGGTTTCAGAACCTTAGCCATTTAATGTATGGACATGACAGAGAGCGTGAATACTTTTGGTGTTTCCTTAGTTTGATTACTTTGTTGGATGATTCTATTGGCGATTGCTAATTGTGTGTCTGCTTTGTTTTTGGATGCATTTTCTTTCCTGGTTGATACCTTGTTACCAATCTCCTGAACTCCTTCATTTTCTATTGTAGTAGAATCTTATTTTCCACGGAAAGGATTAGAATATCAAAAAAATTTAGCAATGGCATCTCATCTCATGTATACATGCTTTGGTTTCACCTCTTTTTTCAGTCCTGACCATCAAAGTTGTACCCTTCCAATATGTAATTGTTTTTTTAATCCTATGACTGTTTTATTTGGGAAAGTAACTTCTGCTACAGTCTCATTCCCCAATCTAACAAGATTATTTTCAAATTATAAATCTGCAACCTCAGCTTCAATAACTTTGTGCCTTTTCAGGCCATGTGGAGAGATAGTGGAAAGAAGAAGGTGGTGTATTGTAGCTATGATTTAAGATTAGTTATAGCTTCCTTTTTTGATTACTACTTAACAGTTATGTTGTTTTAAAACTTCACTCATAGTGTAATGGTAAGCAGAAACACTTGCCTCTTAGCAAGTAATCTAGGTGTAGTTCTTGTAATATTTTCTGGGTCTAGGAAATGGTAAGCAGTGACTTGCCTTTTAAATGCCCTGGTAGGATCTGATGATACAGATAAAAAATCCAAATTGATGAAAACCTGGTTCACCCTACAGCAGAAAATTTAATGGAAGTTATGTTTAGCTTTGAGGATAATTGGTCTGTCGGTTAAGTCATGATGTCTACGGGAAAAACAGTGTTACCAAATTGAAATTTTAAGCTTTCAATGATAAGCATCGAGAGGCATTGGAGGTGTTTGGAGAAACGATGAGAATTGGTGTGGTTCCAAATGAATCTTCCTTCACCAGTGCTTTGAATTCTTGTTGTGGATTGGAGGATCTTGAGAGGAGGAAAGTGATCCATTCTTCAGCGGTTAAGATGGGTTTAGAAAGTAGTGTATATGTGGGATGTTCCCTTGTTGTCATGTATAGTAAATGTGGTTATATCAGTGATGCAGTGTCTGTGTTTAAGGTGATTAATGAGAGAAGTGTTGTTTCCTGAAAATTGGTTGTGCACGGCATGGATATGGCATGTGGGCTGTACACTCTTTAACCAAATGTTGCGTGAAAGAGTTGATCCGGATTGAATCACATGAATGGTGATACATTGTTTATTCATGCATAGTGTCTGTGATAATTTATTCCACCGGTGGGCATCATAATTCTTAAAAAACTGTGGAAGGAAAAATACTATGAATGGAAGTGACAATATTTGTTTGCTCTGCACTGCAGATCCTTGATAACAAAGGATGAAGAGAAAACTTCCGTATTACATTGATTGCCGTTAGTAATTTGTTCAACAAAGAGATAAGATTATTAGTTACAGTGGGTTGGTACAATTTTCTTGCACTAATAATCTATGATGCGATGTTTAATCTCATTTTTATTTGAAGTTAAGTTAGACAGCCCAATCTTCCTTTGTTACATTTTAATTCTCTACTTTTTAATTAATTCCTTAATTCTTTTCTAATTAATGCACTATATATTACTGTTTACAAATCCATCCACACATTCTCATTTTGTTGCCTACATTCTCAACCCCGTTGGTTGGAACAGAGAACTTGCCTAAAATCATTTAGCCATCATCTTAACGCTTTGAAATGAAATTGATGTATCACCTGAGGTATATTCAAGAGAATCAAAGTTCCATGAAAGTTACTTTTTTTAGCTATGTTTATGATAACATTCTTGCGAATCTTTTAAATATACCAGACACATTTGTAACATTCTCAGAAATTATGATTTTTAAGAAACATGATTCTTGATAAACAATTTTTAGAAATGAAAAAAGGTTCTAATTATCAGAGGCTCCATTGAAAACCAATAATGAGACAAAGAGTACAAGCAAAGGTGGACCTTATCGTACTACCATGATAATCAAGTACTAAATAAAAACATGATGGAAATGTAAGAATAAACAAGGACTAAAATATAAATAATTTTGTACTAAGTGATTTTTTTTTAATAAAAAAAACATTGGAACGAAAGTAATCCGTACTTATAATTTCACGAAATAACTAAAATTACTCACTGTTTGCCTATAAAGCTAAATTTAAAATCTATTTTTTTAAATAAAAAAAAAACACATTCGTCTTTATTTTTTTGGAAGGGACACAATTTATCAAATTTTAAATATTCTTTGTTTTTTGTTGTCACCATGACATTGATGCAGAGTTTTCACCCATTTTGCTAATGATTAAAATTTAATAAATTTTTCCTTTTAATCATTTTTTTTCCATTTACAAAATTCAAATATGAGATCTTGTTTAAGAGAGTCGAGTCCATAATGAACAACTTATTATTGGTTAAATATTCTTCTATCAATTATTATCAAACTTAAAAAAAGTTAGTTTTTTAAATTTTTACTTAAAAAATGTTAAAACAAGTTAATATTTTTAAAATTTAGCTAATTATTATCTAAATTAAATTGTGTAACAGCCCAAAGCAGCCCAGCAAGAAAAGTTGGCACACTTGTCCGCCTCCAAAAACAAAAAGACGCACAACTACACACAGTCCACACTCTACAGTACCCTTGAACGCCACATGCGCGAGCGCGAATGTGTGAGCTACCTGGTTGGTTAGCTTCTTTATTGCCTATTCATCCACACCGAAGGAACCCAGATCTTAAATAACTCAAATCTCTATTCATCCATCACTTTGATGATTGATCAATCCATTTCCTTCCAATTAGGTCAACTCAACCAGTAAAAGACCAATGGAGGAGGTGGAGAAACAGAAGAAGCACTTAGCAATGCTTGAACGCCTTTCCAAACGCACCCAAATCCGTTCACAAAACCCCGAATCTTCATCACAATCCTCCACTTCCTCCATACTTTCACGCTTCTCCCATCTAAAAACCTCCATAGAGTCCCAACTCGCCCAATCCCAATCCATTTCCTCAGACCCTTCCAACCTCAAACTCCACTTCAATCAAATCTCCCAATCAATCTCCGATTTAGAAAAACTTGTCGCTGAAAACTCCTACTCCCTACCCTCCTACGACGTCAGAACCTCCCTCAAAACCGTCTCCGACTTAAAACACTCCCTCGACGACCTCACTTCCCAACTTCTCCCCAAAAAGAAATTCTCATTCAAAAATAAACCCACCACCACCATCAAGAAGGACGACAATGACAAGGATTGCGCTATTCCAATACCTAAACAACCCCCTCAACTCTCCACGGGCCTTGCGCCGCGTGACTCGCCGGGGTTTCGAAACAAAACCGGTGAGCTTTTGATTGCCGACTTCAGGGATTCCGAAGTTGGGGAATTCACCGTTTCGGATCTCGATTCCTGCCAAGTGAGGATAATAGGTTCTGTGAGGGCGCTTTTCGTTCACAGGTTGAAGAATTCTAGGGTTTACGTGGGCCCCGTGACCGGGTCCGTTCTCATTGAGGAAGCGGAGGGTTGCGTGTTTGCGTTGGCGTCGCATCAGATTCGGATTCACGGTGCCAAAAGAAGCGATTTCTACCTTAGGGTTAGGAGCAGGCCCATAATTGAGGACTGTAACGGCGTCAGGTTTGCGCCGTATTGCTTGAGATATGAAGGGATTGAGGAGGATCTTCGTGGTGCCGGTCTTGACGCCGAGACCGGAAATTGGAGCAATGTGGATGATTTCCGGTGGCTGCGCGCGGTGCAGTCTCCGAATTGGTCGGTTTTGCCGGAGAATGAGAGGGTTGGGACTGTTGAGATATCCAATTTGAAAAATGGGGACGAGGAGATTTGATTTGAGTCTCAACATTGTTTCCTTCTTTGTTTCTTTTATGTGTGATTGGGCTGTTACTAGTCTAGGTATGTTCTGCTTCAGGAAAATGATGTTGAGAACTTGAGATTAATGCGATTTTGGTAATACAAATGGTTTTGGATATGTTCATTTTCAGTGTAGGAATGAGTTTTCCGTGTGTTGCTTCCATGAGAACTTGAGCAATATGTTATCTTTTCTATTGTTGCATGGATTTTGATGGTCTGCATTTACCCTGGTTCGGGAATCGTTTGGTTATTGATTTAATTGTTTGCTTTTCGAATTCATTGGTCATAAACATTTGGAATGTTTCATCTAGGGAGCTACTATATTGCTGAAGTCATTTCTCTTATAATTATGGAATGCCACATTGTTTGTGGATGTGTTATGTTTGTTTTAGGCATGGCAATGGCTTGTCTTTTAGATTACATAAATTTGTTGATCCTTGAATTGCAAGGTGCATGTTCTTATTGTGCTTCAAATGATTTATCAGTTACTCGAGCCAGTTGATCCATTGTTTCCATTTTTATTTATCCCCTTGAACCAGTTGGGTAATTGCAATTTAAGAAATATGGGAAGTGAAGTTCTACTGGGAATGCCTCCAAAACTGACATATTTATTAATTTCTTTTAATAACTAGCTTGCATAAAACTACATGCTGGACATGCACCAAAAAAATTACATGCTGGAATTTCTGTGCTATTAATTCGTGACGTGGATACAGGTAATTTAAAAAATTCTGTAAGGAGTGTTCTTCACTGGATATCAGTGAAGCGTTTGAAACATTCTGTGCCTAGTGCCTACTGATTTCAACATGTCATGTGGGAGAAGCTTCTATGCATCATTAGATATGAACTGCTTGATTGACCTGTTAAAATTAGAATAAGTAGTTCTCCCTATGGCAAAAAAATATCCCGATTCATGAGAAAGCCTCAGATATGTGCTGCATCAAATAACCCCAGTTCAATCGGCTGCAATCATCAAGACATCAACAATTGCGAGAGGGAAAAAAGAAAAGAAAAGAAAAGATCCGATTAGTATTAGAAGCGAAAGACGATCTTTTGAATTTTGATCAAGGTACAAAACAACACTTTGAATCAAGAGGAGGGGATCTCAGGGGGGTTTTATTGCACAGGATTTATAGGACTGTGTGATCACACCCTAATCTAGAGTACCATAGGCTCAACGAATCATCATGTGCACCACTTGTTTAAAAATGAATAGTATCAATTGCGAAAATTGTAAAGCTAGAGTCTTTTTGATTGAGGCATTGTGCCATCACGTCTCAAGGAGATAGAGGCTTCTGATATAATTCAACCGTAACAATCTTCCTCAAAAGTTAGTTTAACAGATAGATTAGAATCTGACAGTAAATAAAGCTGAAATTAGATTGACTCGTTAAAAAAAGGGATATAGTGATATACAACACACGTAAGATTTTATGTTAATTGAACATTGTCAATAGTTGAAACCTTAACTGAAAAATTATCAAGCAGAGTAACAGACTTATTTATTTAAGAACAAAAACTATTGAAAATATCTAATGGGGAAGAGATATGAGAGGTAATACCAGAATCTTAAACACCATCTGTGAGGATTGTGGTGGAAATTATACGTAGTAGGATGAAAAGAATGCTTATACCCATCGATAGATAATGGGAATTCCATTTAATATTGGAAAGATATTGAGGTTCGAGCCGCTTGAAACTGCAGCGCAGCTTGTTAAGCCTTACGGAATATATAGATCCTGGCCAATTTTATCTAAGGTGAAAAGGCTTGAGCTACACTTGCAATTTAAGGTTATAACTATTAAATTATTTAATTGTAAAACATATAAGCCGTCTTAGCTCAGTGGTAGAGCGCGTGGCTTTTAACCACGTGGTCGTGGGTTCGATCCCCACAGACGGCGATTTTTATTCTTTTTACTATTAAGTTTTCACCATAACTTTATCCAGCATTTTAAATTTATTTTCATATGGATTTCCAAATAAATTTTTATTTCATAAATATTAAAATAAATTGACCAAATGTAAAATATAATAAATTGAGTCATAATCAATCGTTCAAAATGAAATTACATAATTATATAGAACAACAAAAAATCACGTATGTATTTCAAAAAACAAATCACGTATGCACCATAACAATTAAATTAGACACCTCTAATAAAAAATACAGTACATTACATAGTACAAACCATGCATAGTTAAATTAGTCATGCACCATCAATATTGAAAACTTATAATCTAACATAACTAAAAAATAACCAAAACGAAAATTATGAAGATTTGAACAATGTCTTAGAAGTGATGGATGTCACAATAGCAGGTTGCAACACCAGAGTAGATGGCCTAACTGGTTTTTGAACCTCTAAAAATAGAGAAATCGAATGTAGATACGGTACTCAACAAAGTAGCATTAGCCTCCATGTCCATGTTACACGCGTTTTTGGTTGCCTGTTGAAGACATGCGTTTTTTTTTTTTGTGTGTGTTTTTCTTTTTCTTTTCATTTTCACGTCAAACAGATGAATTTTTTTTGCAGAGGTTGTTCCTCCGTTTATAGAAAGAGAGACCAAATGTATCCTCCATTAAGATCATTCTGTGCAAATTGAGGAAAATCACACTAAGCGTGATAAAAACACAATAATTACTATTAATTTTTAATATCCTATTAAAACAATTGATTTTTGGATCACTATCTATTAGTGTAAAGTATTTACTTACTTTTGCTAATGATTAATCATTATTGAAGAATTAAACTTATTAATTTTATAGTTGTTAATGATTATTATTTTTTTGGATAACATACAAGAATCATTTTATTCTACCAAAATCATGATGAGATCATGAAAAAAATTAAATATTATTTGTTGCTTTACAATTAACATGGAAATTTAATTAATTATTTTCATTGTTAATCTAATCCAAACACATTATTAATGCAAGTTTTCTTTCCAATCACTCAAAACAATTGATAAAAAATATACTTTACGTTATCTTTTAACTTTTTTTTTGTCTGATCAGATGTATTTAAAAAAAATATTTGACATCCAACTAATCATGTTTAATTGGGTCAACCTAATTTTAGGATAAAATGTTATCTCTAGTTGTAATTTTATATTCAAACCGATGATTAAATCCCAGACTTTAATTAAAAAATTAAAATATCAAACCAGTTATGACAAGGATTATCTTGTAACCTTTTACAATTGTATAGTATTCCTAATTTGACTTATTTACGTTCTCAAAATCTCTAAGTTGTTACACAGACGTGATGTTCTTCCATTGATATTACTAATGGATTAATTCTTAAATTACATTAACAATGTTTTGTCACCTGAAATGGTAATATTGAATTATTGATAGTATTAGCTTTTTTAAAAAAATATATACACAAAAGTAGTCTTCGAAAAAGTATTATTTAATAATTCAGATAACTATATTGATTAAAAAAGTATAAAAATTATAATATGCCTTTTATCAAAATATTTTTTCAATTTTCAAAATATAAATACTTCGCATACCAAATATATATATGTTATGACGTCAGGCATTCTCAAATCTCAAGTAGTACACCAAAAAGAAAAAGAAAAAGAAATTCCGAAGTAAAGTCCTAAAGGGCGGACAGTGGAAGCCCACGACCGCCAATTTAATATAATTGGCTGTTTGATGCTTTTGATTTTCAAATTTCAGGTCGTGATTTCATTCAGAAGTTAGAAAGTTGAAACTAGAAAAGGAATCAAGCTCGTATAGGAAAATAATTAGACTTCAAAATTGACAAAGTAAAATAAAAATACAAAATACTACCATTGATATATTATGTATGTAGTACGTGTTTGGATTTCTGTCCGTGAAAATAAGACGAGCTCCATCAATGCAACAAATAATTTGTTTTAGTGCGTTTTAACATAGAAAATAGTTCAGAAGTTTATCACAAATAAAATTCAAAAACACATTAACATTAACATTGTGTTTGATAAAGATGAATGAAAAAAATAAAAGTGTGAGTGAGACATGAAAAAAGATAAAAGTGAGATTGTTCGGTATAAATGAAAAAGAGAGTTGAAAATTGAAAAGGGATTAAAATTTCGATTTAAAGTGGTTACGTAGAAAATAAAAGAAAACAAATTTAAAATTAAACAAGTGTGAAATTCATATTTGTAAAACTTTGGATATGGTTATTTGACTGGTCGAGGTAATAGGTTAATGAGTAAGTGGTTCAATCGGACTGGTAGATCAATAGTTGATTTGGTTTGATCCAATATATATTAAAAATTTAAAATTATATATTTATTATATATAAATATATAACTAACATTATTTGAGTAAGAAAAATTTATCCATATCCAAAATAACAATTAATAATAATCCAAAATTCAAAATTTATTTAAAAAAATTCCAAAATTATTTATTTATTTTTAAATTAAATCATGGTAAGGTTGAACTGATCCAATTGGGATTCGATAAGTTGCCCAGTCAGGTTTGACCAAGTCAATTACATGATCGATCCAATAGTGAAACTAACCCAGTTAAGTCACCATGTTCCGGTCCGACAGGTTCGATCGGTCATGCTAGATTAGGTTCAACAACCCAGATGAAATTTCCTTTTTAGTTGGTCCTAATTATTTGATAATTTTTTAAAATTAAAAGGAATATAATTGATTATGCCTCATTTTTTTTATATAAATTGAATGGACATAATCGATTATGTTAACCATAACCATATCGATTATGTGCTTGTTAATTTAAAAAAAAAAGTTTTAAGTTGCATTTGAAATGTGCTTCCGAAAGTTTTCACAGGTCTCAGTGACTATCACTAGTCTCACAAGCATGTAATGAAGGGCAATGTTAGAATGTTAATATTTACAATACATTACAGTTTTCCAATTGCTTTCACCTCATTTTAAAGATGAAAATATTTTGAGTGGACCCCATATCTCTTGGCCTACTTTCTGCTGAGCTTTCAGCTTCATCATCCAAACGACACAATTGAAAAGCTTTCAACTCATTTCACTGATGATCAGCTTTTAGTTGCTAGCTTTCATACGTCTCAACACAAGCTGTAAATGAGTGAAACTGAATTGAGTATTTAAAGTTTAGGTTTGATTTGTAAAAAAATGAATTATTTAATATTTTATTTAAATGAGTCTATCTAAAGTTTGAGTTTATAACTTAATCATCAGTTGTCTATGTTTTATCAATGAAATGCCTTATACATTGTGAATCAATTAAAATTCATTTCAAGTATAATTTTTAAAACTCAACAATCATATCATATATAATAATTTGTGAATGGATGATTATAATTTTTTATGCTAATTTTATATTCTAATTAAATTCTTAAAAATATAAATATATAAAAATACTTGCCACTTAACTAACACATAAGTATATTAAAAAATACCAACAATATACTCATTTACCGTGTTAAGTGTTAACAGTTCCATCTTCATTTAGAAAAAGAAAAAGAAAACAGTTCCATCTTAAAAATATATCCGCCTTTGTATACGCATTATGCATACATGCAGCACTTCCATTAATTTACTTTTATTGGACATTTAATATTTATTTAAGAAAAAAGCAAGTGTTTTTAGCATTTCTATTTTGGATTACATCTATGTATAGAGAGTTTAATTCAATTGATTGAATAAAGTGTATGAATTATGGGAAACTTTATGATATTCTTTGATTCTTACTAATAAAAAATGTAAATGAATACATGCACCTAATATTTGTTTAAATGAAGAAAAAAATACATCGTAAAGGAGTAAGAAACATACCTAATAAGGCAAAAGTTGGCCGTCAGTTATGACCAAATCTCCTCGAAGAAGTAAGGGAGTAAGAGAGTCTTCAACTTGATTTTGATCATTGAGGTTTCGTTCATAATATAATATTGCAGAAATCTGGGTGCACATTGTCGAGCTTAAGCTTAATTTTAATCAAATTATACGTTACCATTAACTTTTTAAAATGTAACCACTTTACAATTATTGGTTTTTTGATGGTGGTTTGGATACTTTTTTCTAAATTTGAAATTTCATTGCACGATTCATGCATCAAATTAACATAGGAGTGACAGTAATCATTTCTACGTACTATTGTTTATTTTTTACTCTGTCAAAAAAATCGTTTTAATTTAATAATAATATTTATATATATTATTGATGTAAAAAAAATTATATTACCAATGAACAAAATTTATGATAATATTATAGAATTTAATAAATTTACTATAAATAATTTAATAACCATTTACTATAGTGTGTCAGACTATAATTTAGTTGTCATATCATTGATACACTATCATATCGTGTGACGCTAATGAAGGAGTGCCAAAGTGAAGACAATCGCCTAATTGATACATCTGACTGGAAGATCAAACTTGCACAATTAGAATTTAAAAAACCAAAATTTTAGAATTATGATATAACTGAGAGATCAAATACATATACAATGAAGCCTAAAATTAAAATAAAATACTAAAGTCATTTTACTTAATAGAATCCATATAAATTTCATACAATAATACAAAAAATATATTAAAAACATATACTCCATTTTTATTCATTTGGATTTGGATTTGGATTATAAGAAAAAATGATTTGCTATACGAAATATAACATAAAAGACCGCGTGTGTTCCTGATGGGCGATGGCATGGATAAGATCCAACTAGAAAGACAAATATATATTAGCGAATGCGCTACGAAAAATTTGATGCACAGAATTTATTGATGAATGTGCTACGAGAACATGTTGAATTCCAAGCTTGAATTCTTAACGCGTTCCAGGGCATGAAGGATATTTTGGTACACAGTTTAGAAAATATACATTATATTATCTTGTATTAGCAAAAAGTCTGAAAAATACTGTAAAAACAAATTAAAGTCTGGAGAATTGAACTAATCAGGAAAAGAAAAAATAGAATTCACGGTTAAGAATTAATAATTCAGATATGGTTGCGGGCGCTGGCAGAATAGGATTGAATTGAAAGGTCGATTGTCTTTTAAGGATACGTTCTATTATGAAAACATTTTATTAATTAAATTCGAATAAAAAATATTCGTGTGCATATAAAATTTAATTAGAATATATTAGTAATATACATTTTTTAATGTTATTTAGTCATAAATTATTATATAATCAAGGAAATATTGATTTAATATTTACTTTAAAAGTTATAATTAGAATGAGGTGTAATTAATTATTTAATTAATAATGTAAAAATCTTTACAGTAACACAATATATCAAAACTAAACTCTATTTTCTCTCTCTCTATATATATTTAAACAAAAAAAATCTCTCTCTGTATGTAATACACGTAGATTTTTTATAATAAACTTATAAATGAATAACTTATATATTTTTTTTATCAGAGTATCCTCCTGTAAATTATTATTAATACAAAATCAATCCTACTACCAATTCCCAAAACTAACTTGCAAATGTTTTTTGAATTAGTTGACACACACATATGGAGAGAAGAAGGACCAATTCAGTTCAAGCTGATTAACAAAGAATACTGTATAATTGTTTAATAATACAAAATCGTTACTACTACTAAAAGTCTAAAACTAACTTGCAAAAATTTATTTTTTATATTTTTTTTTACTTATTTAACATAGATTTATTGACGTGTGCCTGTATAGACACATACACGAAGAAAGATCAACTTATATACTTTATAAAAATTGATATTATTTGTCTTCTGTATAAATGTTGTAGACTATTTTCTTGTTCTCACTGAAAAACAAAAATTGGATCCACCACTGTATATCGCGTTGTAATTTGCAAGCATGAATAAAAAGATATAGATGAAGTCATGAACAAAATAATATTGTAAATTTTTAATGAAGTAACGAGCCATCTATATTTGTATCTCAACATTGATCGATAGCACTATGTATATAGTTTACCAACAGAAATTGGGTTTCGCGGAAAGAATTGGTCTTCTACAATATAATTGAATCAAGATTTCCAATTCTCACTAAAAAAAAACTCTACTTTTCTAATGATAATCTTAACTACTTTTTTTAATAATGTATATCTTTTTAATTTGGTGTATTTAAATATGACGTGTTAAATTTATGTCTGTGGAATAATTGCTACATGTACCGATTCAGAAATTTGAATAATATTTTGTGTATACTCATGCATATTTACACTTAAAGTATGGAAGACATGAAAAGTGAGAGGAAGCAAGTGGATGGAGTAATGTAATCAATCTTTCCTTCTATCGTTTGGCTTCTATAATTAAAAGATCAAGTTATTCTTATATATCTTTACATATTTCGCGTTTTTCTTAGGAATATTTATGTCACTTTATACACATTTTAACTTTCTTTCCTTCCATCTTTTATACTAAACAATTTACAAAGTTAAATCATTTTTCACACTTTTTCTTTATTTTTCTTTTTTTCCCCTTCTAATTTACTTTATTTTCTTTCCTACACCAAACAATATCAGAGATAAAGAAATAAAAAAAGAGAAAATAATAATATAATAAGTAATACGATAAGAAAAAGAGAGATAAAAAAGTTATTTTATAATATTAGAATTGAAAATTCAGAAACATCCATTCCCATTTTGGGATGATTTTTTTTTTCTTGACAGTGGAGAATGATACTAAGGGGATGGTGTCCTGTCCGAGGTACATTTACTTCACTCTAAGGATATAAGTAGAGATTTGAACTTGAGACCTAACAGATACGAGCTAATTAAACCTTATTTTGCTCCACTAAATCCATCAATCTCATAAGTTTTCTTTTGAGTTAAATGTGATTTTGATCTTTTTATTTTTTTAAATCTATAAATTTGTTTCTTTTATTTTAAACTATAGATATTTGTTTACATGTTTTTAAAATTTTCAATTTTGATTATCCTATTTTAAAAGGAGACATTTAGTCTCCCAAATTAGTAATATCTATTATTTTAGTGTTTATGTCAAACTTAAAGTGTTGATGGTAAAGAAATTAGTGTTGATTATGATGTGAAATAAACAAATAATCTTATGTTATTTTATTAAATTTGGACCACATTGGTTAATTTTTTATTGCTCAATATTTTGAATTTGATGAAAAGATTAAATCATGAATTTTACAAAATTGAAAGACTAAGTCTCTAATTTAAAATAAGGGACTAAAATTATAATTTTTGAAAAATATGAGGATTAAATGTTTTATGTTCACATAAAAGAAAAATAAAAATTTATATTTAAAAATAAAAGACTAAATTATGGGGTGTACTGAGGAAAAAGAGAAAGATATGAGGTAAGAAAAAAAGATACATAGAAAAAGTGATATATATGACAAAAACAGTAAAGAAATACGAATTAAAAGAGTTACAAGAGTGGAATATTTATTTTAGTATACAATAATTGTACAATGATTAAAATTTATAATCTTATACATACTATCCAAATATTTCACCTCAAGACCAAATCTCGTGGATTAGAGAGTAAAATGTTTATCTATAAAAAATGATTATTGTATAATAAAATGTACAATTCAGGAGTTTAAAATGTAATAAATGATAAATTGTAGGGGGTGAGATAAATACTTAGTGTTGTATAATTTTTATTTATAATGATTCTGATATCTTGCAATCCTGTATGTTTTTCCTTCAAAATTTCCAACGACACTCACATAAAATTTATTAAATAAAAATACAAAAAAAAAAATGACATTACCATGACTTTTCGTGTAACAACTAATAATAATAAAATACTAGTAGTAATTAAAATGAAGTCAAAAAAGTTGCAAGACTGGTGCTGTTTTGTTTTGTGTCAATTGACATAAGGTAATCAACACGTGCTGCATGTATCGACAAAAGCAACTTTCCCTTATATTTTCAAGTTTGTACAACAATTACGATTCACAGTTTTTTTTAAACTTATTTGTTAAAATAAATATTTGTTTTTATTTTTAATGTATTTATCTAAATTATTTTTGTTTAAAAAAGAATTGTTTAATTTTTCTTTAAAAAATACTTATATAAAAAATATTTATTTTAAAATTATTAAGCTCACCCCATATCATAGCATATATAAGTAGTATATATTTGCTGGATCATCTTACTCATGAAATCAACAAGAAGAACTTAGCTAAATACATACAGAATACAGATTAATAACCCGCTCTAATTCAACCACATGCCAAACACCACTGAAGAATTCCATAACAATAACAGCTTCGAGTCCTTCCATGTTTCCCTTCGCAACCTCTCCCAACTTACCACCCGAATGGATTCCCTTCAAAGCTTCCTCTCCCATTCCATCCAATCCCACACTCTCCTCACTCACCACCAAATGAACATAGTCTCCAACGAGATCCTAACCGCCATTCGCCACGTTATCACCAACGGCGCCGCCCTCGTCGCCGCCTCGGTAAACGTGCTTCCTCTCTCGGAGACTCCAACGTTGGACTCTCCGAACCTCAACAACAACAACGACAACGACAACGTGGTGGAGCTCGACGCGATGGAGCTGCTGGCGAAGCACCTTCACTTCTGCGAGGTGTGCGGGAAAGGCTTCACGCGCGAAGCGAATCTGAGAATGCACATGCGCGCGCACGGGGACGAGTTCAAGACCCCGGAGGCACTCGCGAACAAGGCAAGTGGGGAGACACGCCTCAAGGGGTCGCGGTTTTCGTGCCCGTTCGAGGGATGCAACCGTAACAAGACGCACAAGAAGTTCAGGCCTTTGAAGTCGGTGTTCTGTCTGAGGAACCACTTCAAGAGGAGCCACTGTCCCAAAACGCTGTCGTGCCAGCGGTGTCGGAAGAAGAGCTTCGCGGTGCGGTCGGACTTGAGGAGCCACGTCAAGCAGTGTCGGGGAGAGGCCACGTGGAAGTGCTCGTGCGGGACCACGTTTTCGAGGAAGGACAACCTGTTCGGACACGTGTCGCTGTTCGAGGGGCATTCACCGATGCTTGAAGAGGAGAGCCCAGTGGCGGTGGCGGTGAAGGAAAGTGAGGGTGGTTTGGATGGGTTACCTGAAGGGTTCTTTGATGGTTTGGATGAATTTGGATTTGGATCCATTCAAAACAACTGTTCACATGCAGGAGGAAGCTTGGCCTTCGGGCTTCCCTCAAATTGTTTAGATGCATGGGAACTCTCTTTTTCTAATTTAATCTAAAACCTAAATAATCAAATTCATCGTTCAAAGTGTGATTAATTGATTCTTAAAAATGAAAATATAAATTTAATTTTTAAATTATTAAATTTGTGATAAAATTAGTTTGTGTTAAATTTATGAGATAATTTTATTATTAAATTATAATGTTTAAGAATTAATTTAATAATAAATTATAGTTTTTAAAGATCAATTTAATATTAAGATCAATTAATTTGACAATTTTCTATATATTTAAAAATTAAATTTAAATTTTTTATTATTAAAAAACTAACTTATTAGTGTCTTTCACTTTTTATGTTATACTAGGAAAAACATTTAATTGTTAACTTTTAATACAAGAGTTTAATTTCATGCAAATATTTGAAGTATGACTTTTAAATAAATATTAAAAAATGAGCGCTAACTATGCAACACAAAGACATAACCTTTTTAACATATATACTTTCTACAATTGATTAATTTTTTCAGAAATTATAAAATAGTAACAATCTGATCAACTCATATCTGCAAGGGTGAATTCAAAATTTCATTACTAAGAATTTTGTAGATTATTTGTAAGTATTTTTTATTCTTGAAGTCGGTCTTAATTATGACGAATCAAGATTTAATTCATTTTAATTTTTAACACCTGAATAGAATATATTAGATTGTTAGCATTTTACTTATTGGGGAAGTCAACAATATATATAACCATACTTAAGTACATGATGTATTTATATTAGATCTAAAATGACTTAAATATGGTTGACAAAAAAGACAACAAGATTTTATACTTTTTGAGATTAAATTTTCGAATCTTATAATATAATTAGAAAACTAATAAGTATTTTGTGGACAAATTATCATAAGTTATTTTCATAAATTTTTCAAATTGGTTGTTAAAAGGTCCACCTAATATTGTTTTGTTTAAAAAATAAATGAATTAATCACACTTAAAATAATATAAATGAATAAGAACATAACACTTAATCTTAATATGTTTAAAACACTCATTACACGATTTTTATTTTTTTTTAAGAAGATCTTCTTTATTTCTGTACAAACAACTCCATAACTATGGAATGGATTAACTAATGATGAATTACTTGAATAATTTATTATTTATAGACTTTGATAAGCTGTATCATAATCAAGTAAATTTGTAAAAAAGGAAATAATTGATAGGAACCTTCTATATGTATTTGAATTAATTTGTGAAACTTTTGCATATATTAGGAGATAATTTAGGAGCTAAATAATATAATAAAATGATATATATTTCAGTGCAGCATATGAATAAAAGGTAGAAATTTATCTTAATTATATTCTTATTAGTTCACATATTTTACCTTAGAAGTTATTTCAATCTTTCTAACTTTACTTACTCATATTTAATTTTTTAACTATTTAATTAAGCTCTCCCCTTAAAAGTTTTAATCAACAATTAGTATAAATATAACAAAAATGTGGATATCACTAATTTATATAAAGTGACAAAGAGAAAATATATAAATAAATAAATAATGTTATGAAAACAATATGTGAGGTGCAGAATACATTAATTATAGTCTGGGTTTTATTCACAACTTCATAAACGCCACTTGTTCTATCCTACATATTTCAATTTACATTTACATATTACATATGTTAAACTTTGAAACATGGCAGCGTCCGAAAGGCACACATCAATGGTCCAGTTTTCTATTTTTCTTGTTCAGAGGAACTTAGTCCTCATCCTGCAACACACCAGTATCACTATCAATAATGCATGTGAAATCCATTAAAAAAAAAAAAAAACAATTTCATTTGTTATCGCAGCACTCTTGATTTTGGAGTGCGTTTTGTTGCCCCTGCTGCCATATCTCAAACCCCGGTGTCATGTCAGCTTTCAAAATTGAATAAGAGCATCTTTGAAAATCATATGGAAAATAACTTACGTAAAAGGACTTTTTGCATAAAAGGATTAGAATTTTTATTTTTGCTTTTATTCATTAAAATTGCATTGGAATATACATAGTAACAATTTCAAGTATAAACAAATCATATATTAACGCTTTTGGAGGCTATGCCACCTTCAATCCAATTTTAACCCTTTTATTTCGAATATTTGTATTTGGATACCTATAAATTTCAAACATTTTATCATCACTTTTTATTTTTTTATTTTTTTATTACATTCTTCTTATCACACTATATCATTAATTAAATCAATTATTTATCTTTTGATCTCTTTCAAAGTGTAAACTTCTAAGAGAGTTTTCAAGAATATTTTTCTTTTATTTCAGAAGTGTAGTGTATGGGTAGCTAGCCCCTAGTTATTATATTATATGGGATAGAGATGCATAAAAATATTATATGGGACACTTTATGGGTTGAAGACTGAATTAACAGCTCTATCTATATCATAAAATAAGTTCAAACTCATCATATATAATATATAAATTTTAGGTGTCAAATAAAACGTGAGTCTTGATGCATCATTATTGTTGACTAATGCCAGAAAAGTGATGGTAACAAAAGGATGTGATGGTGTGCTGACGGCCACGAAACGGAGGGTATAGAACGCGCTAATATATGATGGTGTGCTGACGCGGATTGGAATTTGGAAGGTACAGAACGCTGTCGTAACTTTTGCACGAAATAGAGTGAGAGAATTCATAACAAAAATAATATTTAGACACGCAAAATCATAATTGACACCTAGTGGAAAATAAAAGAAATATATATATATATATATTATTGTGTATATATATATATAATCAAGAATATGATATAATAAAAAAATAAAAGAAAAATAATAAATGTTACTTAGATGTTTGAAAAAATAGAATATTTCAAAACCATTGTTGAATTCACAAACTAAATAACCAATTTATTTTTTTATCAATAAATATTAATTATTAAAATATTAATTTTATTAGTAGAAAAAATCTAACATGTGAATCTTTTCTTCCTTCTCTTTCCCCTTAATCATTCAATTCATATTATATCTTACTCTCATAATCCACTTGTGTAGTTTGGGAATTGAAAAATGTTTTTGAAATATTTTGAGATATCTAATTTCTTCAACTACTTCATTAACACTCATCAATTATTTATAGATATTTTTTCTATCGTATTATATCACTTATAATACTTATATTTTTGTTTCTTTTATCTCTTTTAATTGTCAAAGGTTGTTGAGTGTTAAAAATCATTTTGCTTTCAAAAACATTGTCATATATACGGCCTCACTATTCCCATTTCCAACACGAGGTTATCTGATTTAGGAAACGATATAGTTGTGAGCTTGTAGTGTATATATCACTAACGCACACAAACGAAAATAAGTTTAGACATTAATTCAGAGTTCCGTATTATAAATTATTCCCAATGGCAATAGTGTTACACTCTCGAGACATTCATGATAGGTACTTATCCCTCAAACTCGACGTTCAGATGTCAAATTCACCTTTGAAGAATAGTCTCGAGATGTAAAATTGAGGTCAGGAATGGAGCTAATTAATTTGCACCGCTACCTGCCTCAATTATCCATATATGTCATGTGACTCATCAGCATAATCAAACTTGAAGCTTGATCTCCAAGCAATATTCCGCACCCGATTGCATTTTATACAACCACGTGAAATGTATTGAGGGCACAAAGTGCTCTACCTATATCTTTATAAATTGTTGTGCACAAACTTCACATCACATCACTACATATGCTTAGTAAACAACAACAAATTGTTTCTAGGTACGTTGTGTTGTGCAGTGAAAATGTTGATTTCTTTAAGGCTTTGACGATGACAGTCGCAAGTAATGTCCAATTTGCCATGGATATTGAAGAATGGGAACCTAGAGATTCGGAGCAGAATCCACCACCCGATTTGCTAACTCAAGAATATTACAACGAAGAATACTTTGTCACTTCACAAATCATCAAGAAAAGGTAGATAGGACTGGGGAAACGAGGAAACGAAAATGCATGAGACTAGAACTCAGGAAAGAAAATAGATTTATGAATAAAATAAAATATGCAGTATTTACATACAAAAGTATTAGTTATTGGAGAAAAATCAATATACTTTTAATGTCGAATTGGAATTAACTAGGATAGAAACACTTGTAACATCATGCGTGATCATGAGTGATATGCGTAGGTGTTTCACGTCCTAGTAGGCAGAAGCATTAATGTTAATAATTTGAGGTATAATATATTTATTGGGAGACAAGGATGGCAATGGCACTTAGGGACAAGGCCAATTATGGGGACCCAAAATATTCTGGTACTGGTTAGACGAGCTATATATCCCTGTTGAGAAATGGAAACGAATGGCAGGCTTTTCTTTCTTTCATTGGCAACATTAAGTATTGAATTCTTGTATTCAAAATAATGATTTTGATACCCACAAATTGTGACACAAGTAGTCAGTGGCTTGGGTCCTTTTAGCAATGGTCTGCAGATTGATTCCTGATCTTGTGAATAGAATACTTACTATTTTGCTATTCCCATCTCAGGGTAGGCAGCTGTGAAAATTCGAGTGAAGATAGGTTTAATCAATTGTGGTAGCTAGGTTTGTGTCTTCACGAGCCATTAAGAAAAATGGTAAGAAAAATCAAATGAAAACCACTCAGAAAAATGGTAGATTCACTTAAAATATATAGGATATGGAGCCAATTATTTTACCATCTTCTTTGCTTTAGCTAAGGTACCTAGCTGACCTTGAACTAGATTCCAAGAACACAGTTTATGTTTCAGAAAGGCCAACTAAAATTTACACCACTTTGCACATCTTGTCCAGCGTCCCAGGTTTTATTATTCCTGATACAGCAATACTTTAATATTTGAGTTTTAGCAAATATACGCTGAAAAAAGTTTTATGCCCACCTACTAGAAAAATCTACTACCGCATCAGGAATATTTTGGGATTCAGACAGCATCCAACCTTAAAGTGCCAAATCATTGTTTGACAAGTCGCAAGTGTTGTAAATTCTAATTGATAGGTACCCCGTAATGGGATCAGATCACAGCTGAAATCTCAACAAACAGATTTTTAAAATAAATTCCTGATTTATCCACACAAAAAAGAGAAGAAAAAAACACGTTGGAACATCAAAATTTTACAACTATTTCCCCCTTTTTTACAGTTTTTACAGTTGGAAAACAAGGAAAATTACATTTCTAGATCCTCTCATAATTTAATAATTTATAGATCCTCTCATCTCCCACCAGACAACTCAATGGCATCTTGATTATAGACCGAATCTTCTCCCCAATCAAATCTTCTTTGTAATCTCTCGTATTCTTGCCTCCGATTGACCTCCACATGCTGCCATTCCTCCCACCTTTCAGCCAACCCTTCTCCTTCTAGCATTCTTACAACCTCGGACATTGGTGGACGGTCCTCTGGTGTTGCTTGCGTACAGAGTAATGCAACTTGTATCATCATTTCTACCTCTTGTATGTTGTAATTTTTATTTAGGTTGCGGTCAACAATTGCATCTAGTCTTTTCTCCCGTTCTAATTTCTTAACCTGTAGAGCACAAAAATACAGGCAAAAACAGTAACCAATAATTATAAACCGATAAATCACGTCAAACAAAAAAAAAAAGTATAAACCGATAAATGGTAGATTTTGGATTTTGAATAATAACACAAGTACCATTAACGCAGAGGCAGAACTCTATAAAACACTGCAGTTCACCTTTTTCTTTATCAATATTATCATATAAACAACACACGTCAACTTATTTCCAGCTTAATAAAAATGCAGAGGTACAGTTATAACTACATGAACTTCCTTGGCTCACTGCAACCATTGCTCCTGTCAAGAGGGGTTAGGATACTCTTTAGGTGGAGCAACTATGACGGGCTGATCCTTATTTTATGTGATGAAATACCAAAAGTGAAAAGTGATATCACCATTCACCAAACCACCCAAGAGGGACACACAAGTTCTAAGCATGCTATACAAACAAGAAACAGACCAAAAAACACAATCAAACAAAGAGGCTATGATGTTAGAAAGAGATCTTACATGGTCAAGTAACAGCACATCATCTTCCTCTTCTAAACGTGAAAAGTCAATTGCTCGTTGACCTGTAACAAGCTCCAAAAGCATAATCCCATAACCAAAAACATCAGTCCTTTCTGAAGACTTTCCAGTGGACAAATATTCTGGAGCTATGTGGCCCATTGTCCCACGAACTTGAGTTGTCACATTAGTTTTTCGAACATCGACTAACTTTGCCAAGCCAAAATCACCAACCACCGCTTCAAAATCTTCATCTAGTAATACATTAGCTGCCTTCACATCCCGATGAATAATCTTAGGATTGCAATGCTCATGAAGATATTCTAAGCCACGGGCTGTTCCCAGCGCCACTCGTTTTCTTGTAGGCCAGTCCAGAACAGGTTCACCAGGTTTGAGTTCTGCATCAGTATTAGTAAAACATCACTGGAAAGATGCCAGATTTTACATGCAAATAAGATATGGAAGTCCAACCTACCCAAACATGTTAAACAAAGTATACAAAATTCATATCTATAATGTTAGTCATTTAATATCCATGTTAATTTAGGCTTATGATATTATGATGGCGGTGTTGGTGATGAAACACTTCTGACTCAACATTCACAAGTAATTTAAAACAAAAGAATTTTCTTTTGAACAGATCACCCTGACAGGTTGAACCACTAAAAGCACCCCATACATTAGAAGGTTGAACAGTCAAACTACCCTGGCATTCACAAAACAAGTGAAAAGCAGCAAAAAAAAGAGAGAACTAGATTGGTTTACAAAACCAGTTCTGCAAAACTAAAATTTGGACTTGGTTGGACCAGAAGTCAAGTCAGGATAAGGTTTTGGTTCTCAACGTTTTCTCAATGGTTTGTGGATTTTCAGTTGAATTTAAAACCATACAAATAAATAGAGGAAAAATAAAATAAGGTTATCTAATTCTTTGATGTTATTCTTTCCTGTCATTTTGAAGCTTCCATTAGCTGATAATCTACATGCATACATATATGCACTTTTGTATATATTATTATATATATTATATAATTTATCTAATTAAGTTCAAATGTATTTATGAATTGCCTGGTTCAACCACCAAAATACCCTTTTATCTACTTCTCTAGTTAAACAATTCTTCAAATCATTGCTCCAAGGTGTTGAATAAATACTAAAAATCGTTGGCATATATCCTAAAATGTGTAGTTTAAATATGTGAAAACTTTCTTCAGCCAATTAATCTCTATCCAGTTCCGGTTACAAAATAAACAATACTTTCTATTTTGTAGCAAATCAAATTGAATACTTAGCATACCAGCGATGCCAAAATGCATTGTAAGTTTGTAACATATTACCTCGAAGACGATAGGCTACACTTAAGTTTTGCATAAAGGGATAAACTAAGAGGCGCTCAGTTGGGGTAGTACAAAACCCAATCAGCCGTAACAGGTTCCTATGCACAGCTACACTTATCATCTCAACCTCACGCTGGAAAGCTGCATCTCCCCCAGGACTTTCATAATCAGTTAACCTTTTGACAGCAACTTTTGTGTTATCAGAAAGAACACCTTTATAAACCTTTCCAAAGCCTCCCTGTCCTAAAACATTTTTCTCACTGAAGTTGTCTGTAGCTATCTGTAGTTCTCTCCATGCAAATCTTCTTAGTTGGCCAAATGCAATTCGCCGATCAACTTCACCTGATGAAACAAGAAAAAAAGAATAATGATAAAATAGTAATTTATAGTTAGCAATGACTATTTTAAAAAGGAGGAAGTTCACATTTATCTCAATTTTAATGTAGCTAGCTATTACATTATTTCAACAAGCATTCACAATTAAAAGATTACAGAATACGTTCAACCAGTAAATTCTCTTCTATCAATCCAAAATTTGATTATATCCCACATTCATTGGAAATGGAAGGTTTAGAGTAATAGAGATACACAGATTTATTCCAATGTTTAGTTTTAAGCACCAGTTATCCAAAATTCAAATGCATAAGAGGGGCACCAAGATTGGTATTAAATCCCTAACATCTAGCAATTAGGTCCTGGAGGCCACAGGAGGTAAAGACACTAAAAAGTGGGAAAACCATGACAAAAACATATTTGCAATAAAAGGAGAAAGTTACTTGAAGAAGAATGCATAGGTAGAGTTTATAAATCAATATTTTAAATGCTACAACTACAGTCATATTAATGTCTATATCCACATTTCACTTAAGAGAAACCTAATACAATAACATTGCAATCTAAAAAAGAAACTCAAACCTGCAACATCTACAAAAACTTCACGTCTGTAGCTCTTGTGTCTACCCTTGCACCAAAAGAACAGCAGACCACCAAGGAAAAGGATAACAACTAACCCTATCACAATGCCAACTATGAGGCCAGTTTTTGGTTTATGTGATGAACCTGCCAATAGTAGGAAAATTAGTATTCAGCTTGTAGCAAGGAAGTGGGAAATAGATAACAGCAAATGAAAAGGATGGAATAAATATTCCGATCAAGTAACCTTGATCTGCATTATCAGTTTCACAAGGTTGATGATAACTCGCACCACAATTCAAATTATTTCCAGTGAAACTGCAATAAGGAGCACAGTTAAAATAGTGAAATGTAATGGTATAAAATATATGTTAAAGTTTGAAAAATATCTCATTCACCTAAATTCAAATAATATTCTATCCAAGGACTCCATAGACAACATGGCATATGGTCATGCCAGATAATAGAGGAAATGTAAAGGTAAAAGCTCTGTATTTTAACCACCACCAAACAATATAATGAAGCATTTTTTTTTTATCATTATTGCTCCAATTTATTTCACTTATGATGTTGAGTTCCCTAACATGGTATTGGATCCACATTGAACAAGCGGTTGAGAGTTCAATCCTCAGTACCCCTTTATTTCATTTCAAAACAACTTGTGGCAGAAAATATCAGTTGGCAAAGGCTTGGTCCATGCTTCAGGATCAAAAGGTTTACAGATGATAAAGCCTGTTAAAAGATACAAGTAACACCAGTTCTAGGCTTTTAAGCAAAACCCTAAGCTCTTTTAGGGTGACTGATTCCTTATTTCTTCCCATTTCTTTTTACACTTCATTTATAATGGGAATATACAACTCCACTCCGACACCCATGATTCAACAGCATTAATCATATAATATAAAGGAGTTTGTGTCCAATAAATCCTATTTCCTAGATGTTGGAAACATGGAAAGTAGTCAAGCTACAAGAACTAAATTAAGTTTGTTGAAACACAATATGTGACAACCACCAATCTTTCAAATGCAAATAAAGAAGTCGAAGTGTGGAACCAGAAATGACCATTAGAATCATCTACTACCGGTTGATTGGAATAAGTTAGTAATTGTTAGATGAAATTCTATATCTGGACTCTTTGGATGTATGTCACCACTATTTAAGTGTTTCATGGGAATACATTGTCCTTGTAATCAGGGTTAGAGAGACAAGTTTAATTGGTGCTTTAAATGCATCATATACTAATTTTATGGTTTTACCATCCATACTTGTATTTAGGAACCTTAAATAACTGCTCTGGGATTTGGCCACTCAGATTATTTGAATCTAGCAGACTGCAAAAGAGAAGTTTGAATAATCAATCAGATACTAAATTAATGAAATATACTTTAAAAAAAATGCAAAGTTCTAGAAACCATTATTTTACATACACATTGATTAAGATTGGAAGACTGGCAAGTGATTCAGGAATAGTCCCACTGAGATTGTTTTGACTCAATGTTCTGGTAGCAGGACAAGAAACAGACACTTTTAAGCATTGCACAAAAAATACATGCTAAGGCCTAAGACTCATTATATATGTAGAACCTAGCAAACAAAATGTCATACTTACAAGAATTGAAGCTTTTTAAGATTACCAAGGGAAGATGGTATTTCTCCAGTTAATTTGTTGCTTTCCAAATCCAACCTGCTCAAGCTTGTCAGGTTTCCTAACTCTTTTGGTATGTTTCCAGTGATTCCATTACCTTGCAAAGAACTAATACAAGTATAATATGCATCAATTTACTTTCCCATCATCAAAATTTGAGTGAGTAGAATGACAAAAATAATTTTTAGTATTATGGAGTTGACCAAGATTGTGTGGATTTTTTGTGATAGAATCCTTACAGAGCTGTAACATATTTTAGAACTCCTATTCTTGGGGTCAAGTATCCTGTGAATCCCAAATATGCTAGTGATCTGCAATGAAGCAATTTATATATTACACAGCAAGCACAAAATCAAGATTTAAAAATGTGAAATATAACACTTTCTACAATAAGTAATGACAGCCAACATCTTCAGCAAATCAAATAAATTAAAGAAAACAACAGCATAAAATATTAAAATATCTTACACTTGCATGACATTGTTGTTTGAGTCACAGTAAACACGTGACCAAGTACAAGGATTCACTTGATTTTGATTCCAGTCAGTAAGCTGGTGAGCTGAAGCATTCAATGATATCTTCAATGCAAATAGTGCATCTCCTGAAATGAACAAGAACATTTACACACCTACTAGAACCAACAGCAAAAGTCCAAAACCCTAGCAGTTTTGGAAAATATGAGGCATCCATTTAATTCTGTTAATAAACAGTTGTATGTATCTATGTATTCCTCAGAAATGAATTGGAAATTAAAGTTTGAAAAGCTGTGTTTTATGCCCATAAAAAGATAATCAATGTATGTGCATTTAGCAGTTAAATTTTACAAAGCTTATATGATTTACTAATGGGTTGAGTGCCATAAGAACAAAAGAATGTACCTTGCGTATCAGGCAACACAAAAGAACATAAGCAACCCAATAGCAATAGCACAAATCTGAAGTCCATTTCTACTGGCATCAACCACTGACACAATGTCCATGAAAATCAATTAAAATACAAGCAACTTCCATCTCTGCAGCACAGAATCATCAAAACCATTAAGCTGTGAAAATTGAAAAAATGTGGTAAATGCCATACAAAGACAAACAATGCAGAACAAATTCCTAGAATGATGAAAACAATCTTATTGCAGAACAGGGTATTTTATGATCAAACATGAAGCTATGCCTGATCGAGGAAATAGGAAGAGTACTTTTCATAGCCATTATTAGAATGTGGGTCACAAGATATGGAGTTCTATTTTATGTCTAGTTCCAAGGTAAAAAGAACAAAACCTTTTTGTTTCATTCTGTTCTGTACATACACTAAGTCTTATTGCAATACAAAGCGTACTTCAAAAACTAACTGTGCAGACATAGACAGCCGCAGCTAAACTATCTGCTTCACCCACTCCCCAGTCTAACCCCATAAAAAGGAAAGACGGTCTATAAAAACCAATCACTCTGAATGTAACAACCAATCTAGACAGTAGCTAATTGACACTTTTCAATTCTCTTCTCACCACCCTGTAAAAGGGAAGGTCAATCGCAAGTTTTTTCAATTACTTATTTGGATTAATTGCCAACTACTGACACCTCATCTAATCCTAGCAATAAAAAAAAAATAAAAAACAAATTACAGAAAATCACCAAAGGTGAAGAAATAAGCAGTCTAAATTCTCAAGACAACCAATTCAGTGAACTTCTAATTTTATCTGGAAGTAAATAAAAAAATAACCAAAGAAATAATTGAAAATCACAATACTCCATCCACTACACTGCACACTCATAAATAAGAGTCTTAACATAAAACACTGATGTGATCGGAACCATACCAAACAAAACTAATCGAAAAAAAAATGAGAAGACAAATTCCATAAACTTAAATAAGATTCCGGAAAAATAAGCGAAGAGGAGGGAGAAAATCAAATCGAGTAGGCACCAAATCGCGCGCACAAAGGGACAAAGGAATGCATATATGCCCAAAGATGGGTCAAAAACAAAAGGCATGGGCAGAAGCAGAACAGTGAACAGTGAACACCAACACTAACAAACACGATTGAAATAACAGACAAAATCATAATAATAATAACAATAATTAAAAAAGAAAGAACTGAACTGAAAATCGGAATCGGGTACGCGAAAAGCCGGTAGTAGGTGAGGGATGGTGAAGAGAAGGAAGGTTGGTTCAGTTGGTGAAAAGGAAAGAAAGAAAGGGAAAGCTGAGTACTGACGAAGAAGGATGAGAGTGAGAGACACCAAATCTGGAACCGAACCTTCTATCCCTCCTTTCTCTTTCTCTTTGGTTAGTTAAATGCAATACTAATAGGCTTTTGTAATAGTAATTCGTTTTTGCGTTTTCCTACTTCCTTTACTAGATTTGACTATCTGCCTCACAAGTTTCTCTTCCCTGCACTGATGAGAGTAGTTTGCATTTAAATTTAAATATGACTGAAAATGAAAAGCAAGTTGCGATAATTATTGCCTCTCTCTCTCACACTCCCATTGGACTGCTCTGTCTCTCGCTGGCTCCTTTCCAATGGATTTTTATTTCCTTCAAAATCTCACCCATCATTTAATGTCGACATGTCTTCGCCCCACGTTTCATTCCATACAAATAAATAAAGGCTCTAACGGCGACTAAGAGATTGGTTAAGAAATTATTAAAAAACAAATGTTTTTATACGAGAAACCATAATGAGCAGTGTAATTTTTTCATCTTTTAATTAAAATATTTTTATTTTAAAGTTCTTAATTAATGATTAACATTTGCTATAAATAAAATATTAACTATTGTCTTTGGACATTTATTAAAAAATTAAAATATTTTTTTATTAGGAATAATAAAATTATGGTGCCATGAATTTTTATTAATGTTCTTATATCATCTCAATAATATTTTTTTTAAACCCATATCATTAGTTTACAAGACCCATAAATAAATTACTATAATCAAATTTTTGTGTGTCTGGTATATTTTACCTTAAAGATTTTAAAAAGATTATGACAGTAGTATGTTCTTGTCAGAAAATACTACTGTATTAGTAGTATAAATATTAAAAGTATGCTTGAATTAATCACAAATGAAAAGGAATAAAATGAATTTCGTGTAGGATTTAGTCAAACTATTTATTCTAGTCTTAAAAGAGACTATTTATAATCTTATCCAGACAGTCATAACTCGTACTAACAATTAAAAGCTAGTCAAATTTAAAGTAATCGTATTCAATGAGCTATAATGATTAATGACCAAATTATATAAACAAACTATTCTTATACTTCAATTTTATTTTGTGAACCAGTCTGTCATAACCAATTGGGGCGGGTTACCCACTCCAAAGACGTGGGCAAAAATATGCAGTCTACCCCATCTATGGGTGGACTAGTAGGCTAGCATATCAAAAATATAATTACAAAAAATGTGTTTTATACATTAAAAAAACAAATTAAAATATAATTAAAACAGTTTGTCTCTGTATAGATAGACTTTTGAAATATCTGTAAAACTTAGTTTTTTATGTACATAAGGTGAAAAGCCTAAAGAAAAAAGTATGAGAGAGAATATAAAATGAATTATGATAAAATTGAGTCGAATAAAGTAAGAAAAAGATACTACTGCCTAACAAAAGTATCAGGTGCTGAAAATCCAAAGGAGAATTCTTCCACTCAATGTAGGGAGATGCACAAGCACAATCCTGCATGCGCTGTGTTCCAATTGTTATTTTCAGCAAAGTGGGCAAATTATTAAAAATAATGTTTTTTTAATAAATATTTTGAAATTTTGAGCTATTTTGAAACTATTCTGAAATTTGAGACAATTAAACACATTCAATTTGAACTTGTTTCAGTCATTCGCTAATTCGATTTTTAACACTTCTTTACATAATATTGATTTTTATTTTAAAAATCTATCCCTAATTCAATTTTTAAAAAATAACAATATTTTTGTTAAAGTATTAAAGATCGAATTAGTGACAGACTGAAATACACCAATTTAGACATGATTAATTATTCCAAATTTTAAAATAATTTCAAAACAGTCTTGCAAATTTCAAAATACTTATTAAAAAACATTATTTTTAATAATTTGCCCAGCAAAGTGACCAAACCACGTGATAATTGAATAATTGACAAAGGTGAATATAAAGAAAAACATTAATATTCCGCCAAAAACACGTGCGTGCACACACAACACAGTCCCTCACAATTTTTTCTTTCAAAGAATAGTATTTTGTTTTAAGGCCAATTGCACAACCACTTGGCGAAATAATTTTACAGATTAGTTACTTTAATGTTGAGAGAAATTAACCACCTTTACATTGCTAGTTTGCAATTTGGATCCAAGAAATCACAGTTATTATAGCATGTTTGGATTAACATTCTCAACGTATTAATCGCTAAATATTCTTTTAAATAGGAATCTATTTGTATCTTTTGCTTTGGGTGCTTTCCAAAAATAACCCAAAGATGCTATAAATCGTTAGATCAATATCTTAAATTATACTATAAATTGTCTTTCAAAAAAATTATAATATAAATTTGCAATTAGATTTAAATGTAATCGTAGTGCTACATAGCTGTACAGGTTTTATTACAGACTACGTGGCACATGATCGTGTTGGTTTCTTCAATTAACAAACGTTAATTATAAACAAACAATTGGACAGAAATCATATCAAGCAATTCATGACGGGTTTCGTAGAATGTCTTTCATACCAATTATCGTTGCTCTAAATGTAATTATTTATAAAATTAAAATTAATCATGTTGGTTTGCGTATAATCCAAAATACACTCCCAGATAAATGATGTTTTCATGTGAGGGAATCATGCCTTTATAAAATCGAATTCTTTTTATACGTTGTCCGTGAACAATAATCAATTACTACTTGAAATTTTTTACAAAAGAAGGGTCCTGCGGCCATGCTTTGTTACAAGTTCTGTCTTCTCGTTTAAGGTTCATCTAATCGAAACTGTGTGTGTCTTTCTATTTGACATTTGGTGATTAACTAGCCACGGAAATGTATGTAGGTGAGAGCTGCTTTGTCTCTAATGCCTAATTGATAGAAAAATATTATTATTATGTTGTCTGAGACTATTATATTCTTTATATAACATGTAACTTAAATATAATTAGTCCCTTTTATATAAATTAAAAGATTAAATACTTTAAGTTGATTTGATAATTGAAGAAAAAAAAACAGATGATAAGTTTGAATTATTCTCATTAACAAAAAAATTGATAAATTAATAATTAAAATTGATCGATAAAAAATATAATATATATATATATATATCATTAGTTAAAATTATAAACATATAGACATCTCATGATCTAAATACTTAATAATTTTTGCAATTGACAAGAGTATGCTATATCACATGATTGCTGACAAGATTTTGAGAACCAAAATATAGCATGACAAAGGGTATTCCAAGATATGATTTTTTTTCAAATGATAAGGAGACTGACAATGCATGACTAAGATGGAAGGGTGAATGAATTGACTTCATAACAGCAATGGCCTTCAACTCAAATCACTCTGAGACCTGCATTACACTAGCAAAACAATGAATCAACGTCCGTGGGGTGGTGAATGGCAGACAAACAGACAAAATTTGGCAGGGTTGGAATTCTATGCTTATTAGGCTACTAGTCTACATTTAATTAACGAATAAAATAGTAGTACTACCATTTTCGTTCTTGAAGTTTATATAAAAAAAATCTAGTATGTTTTTTTAACATCAGTTTAGTCTTTGAAACTTTGAAAAGAGAGTGTGATTTTTGAAAAAGGCAAAGGGGAGTGTACTTAGAAAAAATGCAAGTGGATATAGAAAATGCCTAAAATAAACCATGTGCGGCAAAACCTAATTTTGTATCATTAAGACCACTCGAGCCCAGATTAATTTGTAATTATCCGAAGCCTTAATCAAAACCCCAAAACAGAACTTGGGCACATTCATGGGCTGTTGTATATATAATTAAATGAAAACGTATACAAATAAGAACTTAAAGGAGGAATTAAAATTTAACGAAATAACGTCAGTGTGTGAGAAGTAAAAAAATTAAACAGAGAATTTTTTTAAGTATTAGTAATAATAAGAATGTTTTTTAAGAGTAATAATAAGAATAATAAAAAGACAGAAAATTGTATACTATTAAAGAAAATTTTAATTGAGCCTTAAAGAATAATAATAACAATAATATAATAATTTTAATAATTATAAATAATGATAGTAATCATAATAAGATAAATTAGTTTATGCACTTTTTAAATTGTTATTTAATCATAAATTTTTATATATATAAAATAAGTTTATTGAATCTTTATAATAATATCTTAAAAGTTTTTTAAAATTATATTTTTATTTAGTTGACAATGTAAAATATTTCAATTCATAGAAGGTATTTTTTTTTCTTACAGTGTTTTATAGTTTAACCTGTTTTCAATTCTTTACTCGATATTTGTGGATTTTTGTATATAATAGTAATAGTAATACTTTAAAAATATTTAGTATTTTGCAAAAAAAAAAAAAAATAACATTGACTTGACCAGTGTTACTGCATGTGACATTAACTTATTTATTTGTTTATCTATTATTAGTAGAAATCCAAGATTAAGGGTATAAAAACTTTAAGTTTGAGATGGTTCATATTTGGCATGGGAGAGGAGGAGGGGGTTCAAGATTTAAACATATAATTTATAAGTGAGAAATAATCCTCACCTAATATACATGTATTATTTTATTGGAGTGTGTGTTGAAAAGAAATCATCCAATCTTGAGTTTTGTAATTCTAGGATGGGAATCACAATATATTTATTTAATTGTACGTGTGGCAATTGGAATCACATACAATGCAAGGAATAATTTTGAGGAAAAAATTATTAAAAAAACCTTTTTTAAGAGTGGTATTTGAAATCAAAGATAGATTCTGTTTATATGTAGGGAAGATATTAACATCCTACAATGCCCATGTTTTAAATAACAAATAATTGTTTTATTAAATTTTATGATTTAAATAACATTAAAGAAAGATAAAATTGCTACTCACTTAATGTCATTAACCATTACATGAGTTAAAATTATTATTTTTATTTGAAACCACAAAATAACATAGAAAGAAATCCCTTCTTTTAATAACTATACTATATCTACCAAAAAAAAATCCTCCAATTTACTATTTTTATTAACAAAGTGAAAAATCAGAAGATACTAGGAAAACATGTGTTCACGTGAAAAACACTGTTCACGTGCCTGTGCAATTCATAATCTTTTTTTATAAAAAAAAAAAAAAAAAAAAAAAAAAACTAAGCTTTTTCCATATTATGTACATTAACATTGCATAAAAAACAAATAACACCGTGAGTCATGCACACAACACACACAAAGGCACCCATATATTTTCAACCTTTTTTATTATCATTCCTCTTTCCCAATTAAAAATCAGAATCACTTTCTCATGTTTTTTTTTTTTTAAATCCTACACAAAATTATCTTTCTACATAGAGAGCACCATCAGCGCACACAATTACCAATTGATTCATGGAACAAATAATAATAAGAAAATTAAAAGTGAAAGGAAATTGAAATTAGTATAAACAGAAGAGCATTACTCTCAGTGAAAAAAAATACAATTCTCTTGATAAAGAAATAACCGAACAACATATATAGATATACACAAAAGGTAGATTACATGGTTGATAAAATACACACTTTTTTAATATGTAAAAGAAAGAAAAGTGAAAGAAAAAAACTTCTGAATTTTGAAATAATTGTTGAAGTGTGAGCCTTCAATCCCTGTATGAAAAATAGATGTGTGAGAAGTTTTTTTTTTCTCTCTATGATCTTTTTTTTTCCCCCTTTTTTCCTCTGACCCCTTCTTGAGTGATTGTGAAGGCTTTTTATAGGCCAACACAACTTGATGTCCAAGCCATCAGATATTCTTCCTATTTTTTGCATATATGTGATTGTTGACAACAACATAATCACTTTGTTAAGAATTTTCTGTTTTCCAAATCCAAGATTTTATCCTTGATAACCTCCTTTTGCTCACTAAGTAATTGTTTCTAACATTTGTCACTCTTTTTCCTTTGACTAAGTCTTCCCTATATTTTCCTTGATTATATTTTTCTCTCATTTTTCAAAAATGAAATTGCACCCAAATAAATATTGGTATTCACAGTATGTCTTACCTCAACACTTCATTTATTGCTCACTTCTCACTGCTCAGGCAAGCGATCTATGAAGAGGTAGGTATTGCATGCCCAACATCTCAAGTCAACACTTCATCTTTTGCTCTGTTAGGCAAACGACCTATGAACATGTAGGTACCGTCCAACATTAGCCTTAACAGTATCTTTAATAGAGAGTGATTATATGGGTTTTTTTAAAGTCTTTTAATCATTTTTTTTTAGTTCTCACAATACTTTCTTGTGGTCTCATAATAATCATATCACTTATAAAAAATTCCTATAAAATTTTGCTTCAATGCAAAAAATAACAAGAAATTTTAAAAGATTCACATATTTATATTATTTCAATAAAATAATTAATTTATTTTTTTAATTTTTATGAATACAAATAATAAATATGAATAATTGAAGAAAATATTAAATATCAATTAAAAATAATGAAAATTACATAACATTGAAAAAAAATGCTTAACAATAAAAAATACATTTTTACATAATAATAGATAATTAAACATAATGACATTAAAATAAAAAACATAACGAAGGAAATAAAAAGTATTACGTAAAAACATTGATCCAAAACTCAATTATTAGCCTAATGATTTCTTTATCGATGTTGTCTTCCAATTCCTCAACTATCATTCGATCCAAAACTTCATCTAAATCGATGTTTGGATCCATTATATGGTAACTGAATTGTTTGAAATCAAAGATAAATATTTTGTAATTTGTATGAGAATATGTGAGAATGATGAAACATTGGACATTTACATAGCTTGACTCATAACGACTAGTTTTATAACAACTAATTTCATAACGGCTAGTTCCAATGATTAGTTTTACAACATAGAATTATGAATTTAAGATACAACAACGACCTACACTGCTAAGATTAAATATCACACACAACATTAGCATAACATCTGTACATAAGAATTATACATTTAATATTCTAGTTTTTTCTAATATGGTCACGATACTTTTCGTGGTCTAAGTGTTGCTGTTCGGACATGTTGGATGTATCCTTCATGAGAATTTCATACTCCATACGCCTTTCTTGTGTCTCCTTTAACTTAATAAGTTTTGATGTGCTCACATTTTTGTCCTTCGTTTCACTTTCTATGTCAGATAAATCGAAAGTGTTAGAAGGTTCTATTCCTTTTCTCTTCCTTTTTGCTGTTTTTTGTCTAATTGGGCAAGACATTGGCGATGACGTATCATATTCTTCGACTTCAATGAATGTCTCTAGGTTAGAAGATGACGAGTAATTTTCACCAGCGGCAACCTTTATTCTTTTTTAATAATTTGATAAAAATTTGATTGATCTTTCAACAACAACCAAGCATGCTCAACCTCAAATTTTTATCAGTATCATGTGAGTAAATCATATGAGTATTAGTTATAACATCTTTCTCTGAACTTTCACTTCTCCTATATTTATCTGCTTATTTGTAACACCCGTTAAACTTTTGAACTGGGTGAATCTTGTTCCATCGAGATTTCAATTGAATCAAACTTCTTTCACAAAATTGTCCGCTTTGACACATATCATCATTGTTGTACACATTTTTTTTTATCTTTGCCCAATATTACTTTGATGTTTAGTCAACACCTATTATTGAATCATTTAACACATTGAGTCACAATTGAACAAGAATCACATCTTTTGTCACTGAGAATGTTGTATGAGTATATTTCCCACTAGAATTTTGTGCTCTCTCATCTAGTAAAATATTGTCTACACCGATTGGTGATTGAATTTCATTGCTTGGGGACTCAATATTGGATAAATAATGCATATAACACGTGTTTGGATTGGAGGGATTGATGGTTGACTACAAAATTATGGATTTTGAGAACTACCACTTGTAGGTGGCTTTACATTGGATGAAGGATGCATATACCACATGTGTGTGGGGGGGGGGGGTGAATACAAAACACATTGTGATGGATTTTGAAAATTTTCACTGGTAGGAGGAGGTGGTGGATTCACAACACAACATATTGCGATGGATTTTGGGAATTTTCACTGGTAGAGAGTGTTTGATTTTGCAAATGACTAGAGTAATATTGCAAATTATACTGGTTGCGATCAATTTTAGAGAGAATAAAAAAAATCGAGGCTTGATAGGAACAAAAAAAAAATTAGGAGTATAAATATTGTGTGCAAAATTTAATCTCATTGAGCCAAATTTATAATAAGAAATCTATAACGGTGATTTTTGTTCACAATGATCATCAAAATAACGACTAGTTTTTTTAATGTTCCCTTTGCTGTTTTATTTTTGTCCTTAATGCTTTTTTCATTTGCTCTTTAACCAAATTTTTACAAGAAGGCTACCAAGAAACTTCCTTTTCATTCTTTATTCCATTTTCTTCTTTTTTCATTTTCTTTGCTTCTTTCTCTCTTACCATTTCACGCTCCCCCTTCCCTGTTTCTCAATCACCCCTCACACCACAACACACCAGCACCATCACAGCCCCTTCCTTGCTCAACCACCATCACCTGCAGACCTCCCTCACGCAACCACCACTATAAGATGGTTCATTGATCTAACATTGTTGCCCTTGTTCTTCTTCCCATTATTTTTCCTCTTTTTTTTAGATGGGTGGTTGATGTTGGATAATAGTAATTTTTTTGTTAAGAACATGGTGCTTATATACGATGTACTTTTTTTTTTCAAGAAATCGTTATGCCACCAAGACAATCTCTAGTGCAAAGTTTCTTCAAGAAACGATTTTTTAAAGTAAAGGAACCATAAACATATAAACATTTTTCATTGAAGATGCTCTAACAAATCAACATACCACATAGTGGGGGTTCCTTTTCTCACCCGTAGTAGTTAGAGTGAGTAGTTAGAGTGATGTCTTTTTATATTATAATGAATATTTGATCCATTTTTAATAAAGGAAGATAAAATAGATATATTTTTTTTGCTATTTTATATTCTAGTAAATATTGTGGCCATCTATGGATATTCTCTTGTGATTTATATATGTAATTTATGCTACCAGGTGCACAAATTTTTTTCATAATCTCTTATTTTATTACATAAATTGGAAACATAAAATAAATGTTAAAAATGAAATATCAAATATAAATTTGTTAAATGTTAGGAGATGCAAGTATAGTTTATTTTAAAACTATTTTTTTTATTTTTCAATTATATTTAATAATTATTAAATTTATTAATGCTGGGTAAGTATTGTTTTAAGAAAAAACAATCTTTTTTTTTTACTTTCAAAATAATATAAGAAATTAATAAAATTGTTATAATATAATTTTTTATATAATCCGAAAAAATTTCCTCCAAGTTTACCATAGTTACTATCTAATTTATAATAATAGATAATAGAAGTAGAAATATATAATATATAATAAATTTTTAAATTTTAATTTTAATCTGTTATAAATTTGAATAGTATATATGTTAGTGTTATAAGTTAAAATGTGATGATAAAAAAGATTTATTTATGATAATAATAAAATGACCATAGTTGTAAAATCAAGATGAATTTAAGATCTAATGATTTAATTGATTGATTTAATAAAAATAGTAATTAATTATATAAAAATAATTCTTACCTCTCTGAGTAGAGTAAGAAAGCATCTTATCTGAAGACTCTTGTCTCTATTACATAGTCACTTGTCCTGTGACTGTGTCCTCTAGAATCTCTCATAGTCTGCAGAAGACTCTCCTTTACTTCACTCCATCATCAACCAATCATCGATTGATCACACACAACCCCCAATCCTCTTAACCTTAACAACATGGCGGCGGGGTGCATCAGCTTCACTGCCACGCGCGACCGCTGCTTCCGCTTCTCCTTCTCCAACGCGGGCCTCAAATCCGTGACAACAGACCTCGGCGACGGCACGATCATGCACTGCTGGGCCCCCAAGGCCCACAAGGACTCTAAGCCCAACCTCCTCCTCATCCACGGCTTCGGGGCCAACGCAATGTGGCAGTGGAACGACTTCCTCTCGCCCCTCACGCGCCGCTTCAACGTCTACGTCCCGGACCTCCTCTTCTTCGGAGACTCCCACACGACCCGCCCCGACCGCTCCGAGGCCTTCCAGGCCCAGTGCGTCGCGGCCCTCCTCCAGGCCCATGGGCTCCAGAGAACCAGCGTTGTGGGTATAAGCTACGGCGGCTTCGTGGCGTACAGTCTCGCGGCGCAGTTCCCGGAGCGCGTGGAGAAGGTGGTGCTATGCTGCGCTGGGGTGTGCTTGGAAGAGAAAGACTTGGATGAAGGGATGTTCCAGGTGAAGACTGTGGATGAGGCTGCGGATATTTTGCTGCCGCAGACGCCGGAAAAGTTGAGACAGCTCGTGCAGCTCGCGTTTGCCAAGCCCGTCAAAACCATGCCCACTTGCTTCCTCAATGATTACATTAACGTGAGTATGTTAATTTGATGCTTCAAGCCTTCAATTTTTTTATTTATTTTTTGTTTCTCATATGTGTTGATGTTTTGGATTCATACAATTCGTGTGATTTTGCTTAAAAAGCGCAATTTCTGTTTTCCTTCCTGATATTTTTTTTGGTCGGCTTCTTCCTGATTCAATTGTATGATGGTTGATTATATATGTTTATGTTTATGTTTATGTGTCTTCTTGGATTTTACCACCATGGTGCTGAATAGGGTAAAACTATTGTCAACGAAGAAACGGAAAAAAGTTAAAAGAACAATAGTAGGAATCGGAACATTGGGAACTGGCAGGGCTAGTGCGTGTGATCTAAACGTTTCCCCGCGATATATATTGCATGTTTTGTTTGGTTTGCAGTTAAATATGCATGTTTGATTTGCAGTTAAATATGTTGTGGTGTATTCCTAATCGATTGGCAAAATTATTTTTGCCTAAAAGTTAATTTTGCAACGGACCCTTACACACTCAATTGCTGTTTTCAGACTAAATTTTGTCATCAATGTCATTATTGATGCTTGGAAGGTTCAACTGGTTTTTTGGGCAATTCTCTGTGCACTGGATGGTTCAAGTGTATTTTCCATTTGATTTTTGACATTTGTACTGGAGATTATCTATTCAGCAATAATGGTTGGACACCTAACAGTGCAAATACCCCATTAACTGATATTTTATTCTCTTTTTGTTACGTCGTGTCTATACACTGAAAATGGCATTTGGAGGTCCATGCATCATTTTCCTATCTACTTCTCAGTTGTCCTTTTACTTGAAAATTAAGTTGTGTCTGCTTGTATGTTGTCTGATTGCTGGATTTGGATTCTCTCTTCTATAGTCCTTTTATTGAGAAAAAGACACAAATCTAATAAGCATGATATGAAACTCTTTAGTAGTATTTGTTAAAAATTGTCTTTCTCTCTTTAATTCCAACTATACATGATTACTCAAAAATAAGAGAGGATTCAAACTTGTGATTGGCTATCCCTTGACGTGAATACACAAGCACGGATTGCCAATTTACCAAATTTCATTACTGAAACTGGTTTTACTTGCAGGTGATGTGTACTGAAAACCGCCAAGAGAGGAAAGAACTAATTGAAACATTGCATAAGGATAGAAAACTATCTAATCTTCCTAAGATAACCCAGGTTTGTTATTCTCTTCTGACTTAACATTAATGTGTTAATTTCACCATGTTTGCAATCCTTCACTGAACTTCTCAAATGGCACAACTTTTCGATGATGCAGCCTACGTTAATAATCTGGGGAGAAAAGGACCTGGTCTTCCCAATGGAATTAGCTCATAGGCTACAAAGGTAATTTCAAATAATTTTAGCGCATTATTAATTTTATCTTCAAAGCATCTCTAATGCCTTCAGCAAGCTTATGTCTTGAAGTTTTGGGAAAGATACCAAATGGAATAGTGGCAATTCAGATATCAGTATAACATGAAAGCATAAAGCATATATTTTTATTATGTTTTACTAACTTAAAATCTCATTTTCCCCCCGATGTTTAGACATTTGGGAGAGAACGCGCAACTAGTGGTTATTAAGGATGCAGGGCATGCTCTCAATGTAGAGAAGCCCAAGGAGATGTACAAGAATTTAAAATCCTTCCTCATTGATCCCACTACTCCAACTCCAACTGTGCAAAAAAACCACAGTAACGGCAGCTAAGTGGATTAGCAGAGAAATGGGAGAGATTTATTTTTCGGCATTGTTTTTGAATATGCTTGTGTATATATTTGTTTATACGCTGTTATCAGGCATGCGGTATTTTTCTTCTCGGATAGGACGAGAAGGGATAATCGTGAAACTGGTTCTTTATAGAGTAAAAGAAGAGTGTATCTGTTGCCAATTTAAAGTATGTGGATGAGCATCTGAAAACTGTAAACTCATATATCAGGAAACTCGGCTACGGATAGAATCTGATTCAGAGGAATTTGTTGCCAAGGATACAGGAATTGCATATGAAATATCATGAGCTGGTGTGGGTATTTCAACTCTTCTATGTCTATGCTTTTCAGGTGTGCATATATATATATATATATTTGTCTATTTGTGTCTCCCTGCTTTAGTGTTCCATTTTATTTTGGAAAAATAAATAAGTAAATTATATTGATATTACAGTGCTGGCTGCCAATGACTAATTTAGTCACTGTCCTATTTGGCAGTTTAGAAGGGAGAGAAAAGGAAAGGAAACGTAACCATTAATAGGAGAAGGGAGAAGAAACAACGAATAAAGTGGAGGGTTAATAAAGATTAAAGAAAGAACCCCTTTGGGCCTTTGCCTTCCTTTATGCAAATTCTTACCCATTCAATCCAACCACTCTGACATTCTCCATTTTTTTCCGTCCTTTTTTCGGGCTTGAGTCTGGTAAGTTCACCAAAGCGAAAAATAGTAAAGAATGAAATGAAGTCGCAAAAGATATATATATATATATATATATATATATATATATATATGTATACACACACACAGTAGAACATATTTTACTCCAAAGTAATTGAGTTCTTCTAGTTACTGAAAATCCACAAACACTACGGATGAAGGTAGGGTTATTCTCCCCTGCTTCTTTGATCATAAACTATTTTAATAGAGGAAAACGAATCCACAAAGACTACGATATAGGAATGGATGCGGAATGCCTTTATTCTTCCTTTTGAGTAAATCCACTTTTCTAAAGCAACTTTTGCTAATTAAAAAAAGTTGATGATTGCCTCAATTGAATGGCTCCCCTGAGTCCTGATCAAACTAAGCAGAAAATAAAACCAGCCAAAATAGGACTCCAAACATGCCAAGCTGCTAAACATTCACACAGAACAGATGGTTAATGATACAGGCATGCATAACTATATTTTTTTCTTTGCTAGAGAGAAGATTATTATAAAGCGTTGTACTTTCGCATCCTATTCCTTCTGCCTATACATGAATAATTTTATTCATTACTTTCGTCATACTAGTCTTACACCACCATTTAGTTTTAATTAATAAAATAAATAAGTAAATAAATAAACAAATAAAACACATTTCCTAATACGTTTTTTCTTCTTTGTTTCCGCCCACCCAAATGAGAATATTTAAGTGTAGAAAAGAATAATCTTCACTGAATATATATTATAACGAATGATTTCAAGAACTTACAAAATGATTAAATGGTTGTTTATCTTCAATAAGAACTTGAACCAAACAAAACAAGTACTATTAGTTACTATTATTATTATTAATATGTATGTGTGTGAAGAGGTACGTACGTACGTAGGAAGAAGATGATTTTCATACCAAAATAACAGGAATAAATACTCGTTAAACCTTACAATTTCATACTTATATAAGAAAATCACTGACTATTAACTATACCCATCTCAGAGTGACAGTCATTTTCCTTGCGTATGCGTGTAGGAATATATGAAAGGTGAGAAGAATGATGAAGAACACGAAGAAAGCGAGACAACATTTTGACATTGTTTGCAAAAGTAAATAAAAGGAAGGAAAAATTGACGTACAGGTGAAGAAGATGTGATTCGCAGAGGAAGAGTCCCAAACGTAGTCCTGGTTCTGGTTGAAAGTAGTGGAGCAATCCAAGCTGGTGTTATAGCCTCCTTTACAAACACACACAAACCCATTCCCAGGCGGCGCAAAGCCGCACACCCCGCCGCTACTCTCACAACCACTGCACTTGGTAGTGCCATAGTTATTATCCAAAGCCCCACCAAAAGAGTACTTCAAGGCCACTCCATAGACCCAGTGAGTGGGGTCCGTAGGGTTATCCCCGAGCGACACAACAGAAGCATAGGCGCCACACTTCATGGCTTTCAAGTCGAGCTCCCCTTTGCCGTCGAGGTTGGCGGGGGAGTAGACGCAGCAGGTGTTGCTGGGGGGGAAGAGAGGCAGGCCGAGGGCGACGACGGCAGGACACGTGTAGAGTGATGCGCAGAGGTAGTCGAAGGAAGGGTCACAGATAGGTGAGGATAGGGAAGTGGTGGGGGGTTGGCAGGAGAGGAGGAGGAAGGTGGAGGAGGCGATTTGGAAGGGGGAGGTCCAGTCTATGCCGAAGTTGGTGGATGAAGGGTGCATGGAGGTGCAGGTGGACATGGAAGGTGGGCTGAGGGTGAGGGTGGAGGTGCTGTAGGAGATGGAGCTCACCGGGTAGGAGCCGGTGTGGCTTTTCAGGAAGAGTTGCTCGCCGGTGCCGTTGGAGCCGCAGGTTACGTAGGGGCTGAACAGAGGGGAGCCGCAACCGTGGCCCGTGCCGAAGGGGTACTTAACCTTGGTTGAGCCGCAGGTGTCGCGGCATGCTGTGGTTGTGGGTGGGGCTGATGCAGAAGAGGAGAATAGGGAGAGAAGGGTGAGGAGGAGAGTAGGAAGAGGAGGTGTTGGCGCCATGCTTTGAGCCTTGCTCTCTTTCTCTTTCGGGAATGGAGTGCTGGATTAAATAATTAATGAATTTCCCAGCTTGCTACACACTCGGCTTCACATGCACATGTAATAAAGAGAAAAAAAATTTCATCAATCAAAAAGATACTCACTAATTCGAAATTGGAGTTGGATTGTAATTTAAGAAAACTGTGATTAAGAATTTATTTTTTTAAGGATCAAATTTTTATTATTAGTCGAATTATTCAACATTAACTTTTCTCTCAAATAACACTTTTTTTTTAGTGTATTATGAGTATACACAAAAATAAATTTAATGAATAAAATGTTTTAAAAAAATAAGTAAATATAGTACAAATGTTTAATTTGTATGATAAATGATTATGTATATTCAATTAATATTAACACATTCAATTGTTTGATTAATAATATTTAATATATTTAAAAATTATTGAAAAGAGAGTAAATTTTACTAAGACATGTAGTTATTTATAATTCATTTAGAATATGAGAAAATAAGTTGTGTGCTGATATTATAAAGTAATTTTACTTATATTGCCACTCAAATAATCACGGTCAAACTCTTAGATTGTTCATATAAAATTTAACCCAATTTAGTTGTTAAAAAAAATATACTTGAACCAAGTTGAGTAATAGCCAGTGTAATTAATTTTTTTTTCTTTTAATAACTAAGACCATTGTGAATATATAATGACTTAAAGATTAGATAAAATATGAATAAATAAACTTGATTTTAACGGGAAAAAAAATAACATTTTAATAACCAAAGGGTAATTTATGAAAAAAATAAGATTAGATTGGTAATTTCTATTCATTTTTTATGCTTAACTTCTTACACTCATTGTCTGTATGAAGAAATTATTAAATGCAAAAAATAATTTATGAATCACGTACAGGTTAGTGGGTTATAGTGTATCACAACAAATGAAAAAGGTTAAAAGAAAGTGGAAAAATTGTTGGAAAATGCTTAGTAGTGCCTTAATGGTATTGATTAAGTAACTTAGAATAAAAACTCCGACCTGCCGGATTCGAACCAGCGACCTAAGGATATCTGTTATCAACTACAGTCCTCCGCTCTACCAACTGAGCTAAGGTCGGTTTATGTAATAATTAGCGGTACAATTTTTTTTTATTTTAAATATAGGTAATTTCTCATCTAAATGAATGATAAGATATTTTTGCTTTAAGGATCTTACATTAACTTTTTAGGAAATTAAATAAGTTTGTAAAATTAAATAAAATGATAAAACTTAAAAGTAATTGAAAAGAAATATGTTAAGCTTGTTAAATTTCAGTCTTTATAGTTAGGAAAATTAGAATGGAGCAAGGAAGGAAATGAGTTAGGCCTTTAGGGGCAAGGCTGGTACATGGATTTTAATTTTAATAACCACAATAAATCAGACGGCGAGGAACAAGCGAAGGGAGAAAAGCAATATTAGGGTGTCCACCATCAAAGAGAACGAACGAAGGAGCGAGGCAAGGCAAAGCAATAGCCTCATCCTCTTCAACTCAGTGTTCTGTGTTGTGTTTCACTGCGCTCTCTCTGTGTTCACACTCAGGTTAATAAAAAGGGAACCACGACTACCACCAGCTTCCTCTCTCTCTATTCCAATTTCACTCCAACCAAAATATTAACTCTTCATTGCTAATTGTCTGTTGCGCTTACATATTTTGATTCTTTCACTCACTTTCTCGTTGCGTAGGCTAGATTTCAGTGTTATCGTTTCTACTCTTTATTTTAATGCACATTATTGTTGTAGTTCTTGTGTTTGGAATTTTATTTTATTTCTTATGGCATGTGATTTTCGGTGTTTTATTGGTTTCTAGTGTATGAAATTTGAACAGTTGAATAGTTTGCAATTCATTCCTAGGTTCACTTGGCAATTCGATAGTGTTTTGTTTTTGCTGGTTTGATATTCTTTTTTTTTTTTTTTTAATATCTTGTTCCTTCTTTGAACTTGCCGAACTCATACGTTTTTTTTTTTTTTTTTGGTATACTCTAGAGGTTAGATTCAGTGTTTAACTTTATCTGGTAATTGATTTTATTTAGATATCGGTTTGCATTTGGTGGTAATTGATTTTTTCAGTGTTTGAATATTTAGGAAATAGGTTTCATTTGATTTAGAAAATGATTTCCATGTTCGAGATCATTATAAGAAATAGGATTTGAATAGGTGTTCCATAGTTGTCAATCCTGGATAGTGGCGTGTGTCTGTCAACCCCATAATAAATGCTATAGCGGTATAGTGTATGGCATGATGACCGGATATTTAAAACTATAAAGTATAAACAATAAATGCTGGAAAATTAAACAAATTACTCAAAATTCATGAAACATACAGTTAGCAATAAAGTCATAGGTCTTCAAATCCGCATGGTGTGCAAGTCTCCCAGGATGTGATGGTCTCTTACCATGCTAGCATATTAAATTTCAGTATACATTTTTTTTCCAGCTAGCAGAAGTTCATCAGAGAAGGTTACATATTAGATGGCAATAACACCTTTTGGTAGTACATCTGCTGCACAATGGGGAATTCATCCTCAGCTATTACTAGGGTCCAGTATCACAGGAAAGGTTGCACCATCCAGCCACAAGTGAGTTCTATGATTGAATATTTGTTTTGTAGAATGTTAGTAGTATAGGTGTGCCGCCATTAATAGCAATTTATGAGGCACTCATTGAATGTAACAGCAATACGTCTGTGGTTCACAGGTTTGCACCCCTAAAAATCCTTTTCATGATTCATGTTGATGCACTTGTATTGCACTGTGGGAAAGGAATATATTACTTTTTAAGTTTTGACATTGTTTTCTCTATCATATCAATCAGCAGTGATATGTAATCATAAGTTAGGTGTAATTTGTGATTTTGTTACTTTAATTGTCATTGACAGTAATTTTATGGTTTGGATATGGTCTGAATTTCTCAAAATCTAGAGAATGCTTTCCATCCTATCTGTCTTTGAGTATTGTTCGATTTAGAGGGGGAGGAAGAAAGAGAAAGTGAGAAAAAAATAATATAGAGAGAATTTAGTGAAGGGAAATGCTTTCTTATTACATAGTTTATGCAAAATATCCATACGTATAGGATTTTAATAGACTTGGTGGAGACTTTTCCCTAGGTTAATATCAATCATAGTTATCAATCTCAAATAGCAGCACATAGTGGCTAGCTTTGAAAACCGGGGATGGCTGTTATTTTAAATATTATAATACAAACTAAATAGTTTATACTATACATATAAGTACTCAAAAACGAAAGAAAAACCCAAAATTAAAGAAATGCATGATAAATAATAAGAGTAGCAGTTTACACAAACAATCACCATCAATCTAGGAGCAAGAAGAACATAGTAATGACATCAAAAAATGAAAGATGATGGTGAAATTAATAGGAAAACAAATAACAAGTTAGATAAAAATTAATAGAATGTGAAATAGAAAGTTTAAGGAAGAAGAAAGAATGGAACACCCGGAAAAAATAGTCCTGTAAAGTGTGAAGGAACAGTGGTTAAAACAGGAATTTTTTTATGTGGAATGGTCAAGGAAGAAGGGTTTCAAATCCTACCATTGAAGCAAAAAATGCATAGAAAATGGGAGAGAAATCACAATTTATCCCCCCAAAAGCTAAACAATGTTGTTTCAGGGTAAAAAAAAGTGTTTTTGAAGCATATATCGTGATAGTACTGCTATTTGAATCCTGTTGCAACCAAGGACCACTTCATTCTGCTACTTCGCGCTGCTATAGCATGATATTGACTACTGTGATATTTATTGAGTGTGACTTCGTAGACATTAATACCATGAGTATTAAATGGCAGTTTATCATGTGATACATGAATCTACTATTTCCAACAAATGTTAATATTCTTTAGCATCCTACACAGCAGCTATACTCAAAATTTTCAGCCTAGTTCACTGTGCTGGATTTTGTAATTTCTTTTAACTCACCTTTTTTGCATTGTTACCGGCAGGGTAAGCTTTATGGCTGCAACAAGTTCAAGCTTTTTTTCTCGAGATTCTACACTGCTCAGTGTGGGTGCGCCCCAAATTTTTAATCATCGCAAGGGATCAAGGTTGATTGTTAGAGCAAATGCTGTAAGTTTAAAATGCACTCTTCAGCAGTGATGAGTTCCTTTTGTGTGTGTGTTTTAAATATATGATTTTACTTTGTGAAAGGATGCCTTGTTGTCTCTTATTTCAACTGTATAAAGCCCATGTGAATTATTCAATATATTGCACTGAATATCCTTTATTTGTCAAAATGCAGGATTATTATTCTGTCCTTGGGGTTTCAAGAAATGCTAGTAAATCTGAAATTAAGAGCGGTATTTTCTATTTGTTTCCTTATCTGTTACATGATAATACCTCCATCTCTATATAAGCAAAATAATTATCTCAGTAACTTTAGTCTGTTGATTATTAATGATTACCTACTTTCTTGTAACTCTTTCTGCTTCCTTTGACCTTTGAGAAATTAAAATAATTTTACTCTAGGTGTGAAGGTGCATATATATATAAAGCATTATCTCTAAGTGTTTATTAACACATCAAATAGTTGACTTCAAGGTTTTTGCTGTTGTTTATATAACACATCACAATTGTATCAGTGAACTATGTCTCAGTTTTCTCTTTTCCATCTAATAGCTAAACTTGAACAATTGTGATTGAGAAATTGTCATCCATCAGAATCTGCATATTATTTGCTTGATTGTGCATATTCTTTTATTGTGATTAGTGACCTAGTGTGTGTGTCATAGCAATATTAAAGCTCTTTACTTTTGATATTTCAGCATATCGGAAGCTTGCCCGGAATTATCATCCAGATGTCAACAAGTGAGTTAAATTCTTTTCCTGATTTCACATATTGGACTTTGTCTTTTTCCTGATTCATTCCTTTCACTTGTCGCCACCCCCCACACCCCCCCGGTTGTAAAAAAAAAAAACATTACTGCTGTAGCCAACATGGTTTGGCTATCTCAGATTATGGCGCTTGTTGCTTGTCTTGTGAGTTTCATTCACATCATATTTTGAACATTGGTTGATAATGCTTTCTCTGTGAATTGGTTTCTTTGTTTATTATTGTTTCGTAATATATTATATACTAAACAATGATGCTTATTTTGTTACTGTGATTTGCATATATAGTAATTTACTGGCAAGCAAAATGACAATGTTTGTTCAAATTCAAGGGGGGTGGAGGGAGGACTTAAGTTACAAAAAATGCAATTCCAATTGAGCTTCATTTTCAAACATTTTTTTAAAATATAAAAACAGCTGAAATTAAGAAAAATAAGCTGTCTTAAACACAATTTTGTTAGTTGCATAATTTTCTGGTGTAATCTGAATCGTTTTATAACTGTTGCTTATTGTTAAACTATTGTCTGCATTTTCTTGTGTTGCAGAGAACCTGGAGCTGAACAAAAATTTAAGGAAATTAGTAACGCATATGAGGTAAAACTGCAGATTATTAAACTCAGTTTGCCCTTATGCATATGTTTAACAATAACTTGTCTTCTGCGGATAAATTCCATTGCAGGTGTTATCAGATGATGAGAAACGATCCATATATGACAGATTTGGAGAGGCTGGGCTTAAAGGTTCTGGAATGGGGATGGGGGTAAGTACCTGTGATGGTGATGCATAATTTTATTTTGTTTTTCTTGTTTCTCAATGAATGATTTCTTTCTGTCATGCCAGGATTTCAGCAATCCATTTGATCTGTTTGAATCACTGTTTGAGGGCATGAATCGCGGTGCAGGTTCCAGAGGTTCTTGGAATGGAGCAATTGATGGTGAAGATGAGTATTACAGTCTTGTTTTGAACTTCAAAGAAGCAGTTTTTGGCATAGAAAAAGAGATAGAGATAAGCCGATTAGAGAGCTGTGGAACTTGCAATGGTTCAGGGGCTAAACCAGGGACTACACCATCCAGATGTAGCACTTGTGGAGGTCAAGGCCGGGTTGTCTCATCAACAAGAACTCCATTAGGCATCTTCCAGCAGTCAATGACATGCTCGTCATGCAATGGGACTGGAGAAATTTCAACACCTTGCAATACATGTTCTGGTGATGGTCGGGTGAGGAAATCAAAACGGATAAGCCTGAAGGTCCCAGCTGGTGTGGACTCTGGTAGTCGTCTGAGGGTCCGGAATGAGGGGAATGCTGGAAGGAGAGGTGGTTCCCCTGGTGACCTCTTTGTAGTTATTGAGGTTATCCCAGATCCTGTCCTTAAACGTGATGACACCAACATTTTATACACCTGCAAGGTTTCGTATATTGATGCAATCCTGGGGACTACAATTAAGGTTCCTACTGTAGACGGAACAGTCGATTTGAAAATTCCTGCCGGGACACAACCGAACACAACACTTGTTATGGCTAAGAAAGGTGTTCCCTTCCTGAATAAAGACAATATGAGGGGTGATCAATTGGTTCGTGTGCAAGTTGAAATCCCTAAAAGACTGAGCAATGATGAGAGAAAGCTTATTGAGGAACTTGCTGATTTAAGCAAAGGCAAGACTGCCACGGGTAGGAGATAATATTTTGTTGGAAGCTGTGTATCTATATAAATATTTCTACTTCAAATATTCTTCTTTCTCAGATGCATCATTCTTGATTACACATTTACTGAGGACAGCTTAACAGCTATTGTACTCTGGGAGGGATTAAATTGTGTTGGTGGAGGTTGTTTATTTGTCCTTGGAAACAGGAGATGAAGAGCAGAAGAACTTAGAGATCTTTTTTTTCGTTGGAACTTATACTCTTTTTGTAATTTATTTTGCGGTGGGGTGATATTGAACTATGCTTTAGGTTCAATGCTATCTTTATTTCCAAAACAATAGATGCTCTGAGAACAAAGCAAATAATAATTATTTAATCCCATATATCGAAAGATTATATATTCCTTGTTACCACACATGCACAGTTGGAAGTTGAGGACAATTGCAGATATTGAGGGATGTCTTATTGCCCGTAGTGGCAACGTTTTTTTTTTCCCCCTTCCTCTTTCTTCTTTGTTGGGGGAACGTTGCAATCGTATCATAAATGGTTACTACTCCATCAGTGTAAGTTGCAATCGTATCATAAATGGTTACTACTGGTTGCTTCAGCGTTTTTGTAATAAAATGTGTAATTTCCACGTTCAACGTCGGTGAAACGAGTATCCGAACACAATCTAAACGGTTAAAGAACTACACCTTTTGCCTTTTATACCTGTACAGGAAGAGCAATGTCAATTTCACTTTCAACATTTTTTCTTCTTCTAAGTACTGAATTTGAAAAGAATTTATCAATATTCTTAGTTGCACTATGTAATTTTGGTTTTTATTATTTTAATTGCACAAATTCGGTTATCATACTTTTTAGGATTTTTAATTTGGGTCCCTTTCTCCATTTTCCATCTGATAATTAACAGTAGGCTAATAGATTTGCTGACACTACCCGAACAAAAGATTAAATGTTTCACCCAATTTTATTATGATTTTAATACATTAAAAAGTATGAAGACAACCTTCGAATTTTCCCACGACCATATTGTTAAAACGAGGCAGAATGACCAGACCCAACTCTCATGAGAACCATGAACAAGATCAGGGGAAAGAACAAAAACGAAGTCTATTATAGACTGAAAAAGATTGGGGTGAGAGAGCCTAGAACTCTCAACCTCAGGATAATGGAACAGTGGTCAAAGCCACATTAAAAAAAAAAAAAAAAATCTTAGAATGTCACGGATGTCATAAAATTTGTCAAAATGTCATGCCAACTAATTCGTTGACCACGTAAGCAAAGCCCATGGACTGACGTGGCATTCAATTATTGGAAGACCAATTTCACTACACATAATAGCGAATTACATATGATGCGTGACAAAAAATTCAAAATTATGTATAAACTTTGAACGACCATAACTTTTGACTGGCCAAACGCTCGAAATTGAGAGGAGAAGTCCTAGGCAAATTTCCAAAGGAGATTTGGTCAAATATTTTTTTTTTCCAAAAAATACCTCTAAGTATCTCAAAATTACGATTTAAGATTCAATCATCCAAAAATTTCAAAATTGTCTACCTTTTTAATTATTTAATTAGTTAATTTAATGTAATTTTATATTATTTTAATTACTTCTCTCAATTACGATCATTTTGACATAAAGTACGCCTCCATAAAAAATTATAATGTAAAATTGATAGTGCATATAAACTTCAAATAATGATTTTATTCTACTTTTACAAAAATAATGACAGTTTTACAGTTAAAATTTAAATTGATTTTATTTCAAACAATAAAAAAGGAAGCATTTTAAAAGATTGTTACCAAAGACTCTTTATATTTTAACTATTTTTTTTTTCAAACTTAAAAAAAACACTTTTGTCTGAGTGGTGCAACAACAATTAACCAAGACTCTCAACAATAATCTTATAATCAATAAATCAAGAAGAGAAACATACCCATCACATGAGAAGTTATCTAATTTTATAGCAATATATAAAGTAGAATATATTAATTAATATGTTTATAAAATATATGAATTAGCCTTTTGATTTATCGTTGTGTGATATATACTCAGAAGAATTTAAGGGGTCCTCCATATGAAGGAGAGAAGAACAAATTTGGAAAACAATTTTACTCTAACACAAGTCTACGATTAAACACGAGCAAGACATGTCATACTGAAGGAGAAAGCAACCTATGACTTCTATTAATTTTACAATGTTTTAAAAAATAAGTTCTATTAATTTTACAATGCTTAAAAAAATAAGTCAGCTGGGGCCAAGGTCCCCCTACTCAACACGTCCGCCCCTGCCGGTGGAGGGTGGAGGCAGAGGTGTTCGGAAGATGAAGGGGAATGTGGGATTGATAGAGAAAGAAGCGAACAGAGAAGGTTCAAATCTTGACGCTTTCCCTTTGTTCAGATCTTAGCGTTTACACATTCACAGAACACTAACGATCATAATAAAAAATGAAAGAAATAATTAAAAAAAGCCATTCGAAAAGACCAAGATAAAAGTTTTGAAATGCATAAAAAAAAATTAAAAAATAAAAAATTAAAGGTGATATTTAGTCTTTTTAATTCTAATAAAATGAGTGAGTTTCAACATTATTCTGTGTAAAATGACTATTTTAGCATCATCAAGTATAGCTTTTCTCTTTGATTTTTATCCTTCAATATATGAAATTATTACTTTTGATTCCCAACATTCATTTTAAAGTAGACAAATAATATTTATTTTAGAAATTTAAAAAAAATTAGAGGTATCATGTGTCGTATGAGTATCACATAATATTAGGGATAAAAACAATATAAATTAAGATGAAAATAATTAAAAGAATATTATAATGATAAAAATATATATAAAGGAGATGATTGGTGATCTACTTACCCTTTTTGAAATGCCAACCAGAGAGACATGCAGCTTCTTGCAAAACTAACCTCCATTTTTTAAGCTTGTCCTTGTCACTGATTCTTGTTTCATGCTTGGCTAGTGCTTCTGCATAGCTTCCTTTCTGATGGCGCACATCACATGGATCCACTTTATAGAAAACAGGCCAAACCAACCTCCCCCCGTGTTTGAAGCACTCCATGATCTTCTCAAGTTCTTGTAAACAAAATGTTGATGATGCATATTTTTCTGAAAAAATCACAATAGCAATCCTGGATTCTTGAATTGCCTTCATTAGAGCTGGCGTGATTTCTTCTCCCATCCTCAGCTCTTGATCATCCATGAAGGTGTTGACTCCCTTTTGGCATAGAGCATGGTAAAGGTTTCCCGTAAAACCAAAACGTGTGTCTTCGCCCCGAAAACTGAGGAAAACATCATAAGACCATCGTTGATCGGCAAAGGAAGAGGAGGACGAGGATGATGGATTAGCCATGGTAGTCACCAAGCTGTGATTCTTGGGATGTTTGAGAAAGCAACAATTGAGTTAGATAGAGTCACACAATTGCAATTTCTTCATACTTCATACCTTTTTATAAAGGTTCAAATGTAATCTATGTTTTCATTTTTTTTTAATTTGTGTTTTTAGTTTTTTTTTAAAAAAATTCAGACATTTCCTTTTTTATTTTAAAAAGGTTTATGATTTTAGTTTCTTATTTTTTAATTAAAATATTCTCACCCTTTTTTAAAAATTTAATTTTTTTTATCAATTTTAAATGTTGATATTTATATTATGTAAATGTTGTTCACATGACAAATATTTTTTTTAAATTATTTAATCATTAACATGTTTAGTTTATTAAAAAAGTATACAGTTAATAAGTTTGAATTTTTTAAAAATGATAAATGAAATGTTTTAATTAAAAAATAAGAAGATTAAAATCACAAAATTTTCAAATGTAAAAGACAAAATAATTCAATTAAAAAATAAGTAATCTAAAATCATAAATTTTAAAAAATAGAAGGATAAAACAATTTTTATTCTTTTATAACATGAAAGAAACGGGCTTTATGGGCGTGCTGTAGAAATCAGTGAGGAATATTAGGGACGAGCTAGGAAAATTCAAAAAGAATACAATATATTAATTTAGTCTCGAGGAAAGAGTTTGTCATTGCCTTAACAGAATACATTAATATTAACGAGCCGAAAGTACCTCCCAATGAAGCATCTGAGAATGCACGATGGGACATGATTGCCCCACATTATAATAACCCTTTTACAAAAGATGAAGAAATTTTGCTCCTAATCGACAAAAAAAAATAAAAAAAAATGAAATGTGAAACAGGAAATGGGAGAATGAAAGATACAGAGAAAATGAAAGGAAGTAACTTGAAAGACGCGGAAATACAAATGGTAATGGTAGGATCAGACATGAATAGGAGTTATTTTTTACTTGTCTCTGTTAGAGAAATTTAGTATTTGTTATCCGTTTAATATTCGTTGGATATCTGTTTGAAAAATACTTACAGATATTTTTTATATACTTGAGTATTTATGATATTTCAAATTTAAAAAACAAAATAAAAAAGGGAAGAAAATGGGAAATAAATGGATGAGCACCTCTAAATCAGTAAATATATCAGTTACCATTATTAGTATCTCAGCCTCTTAATAAAAAAGTAGTTACAATTAATTCCAACTGCTTCAAATATAACAAAAATGTTCTTCTTCCTCACATTTAATTTACTCAGTTTTCAGGCATCACAATCATAATAACGCAATTCAAAGTCAATAATAAAAAAGGAAAGGCTACAAAAGAAAACTAACCTCATTAGTCATTGATATCCACTTCTTTCCAGATGCACTACCAATCTGAATGAACAAAGGGCGGAATAAAACAAAACAAAAAATTATATTACTTTGCAAATGATAATAATAGAGCTGCTAGTTTCACAAAAGAGAAGTATAAAAACTTCTCACTAACTCTTAAAACAACAGGCAAATTTTAAAAATTGATGCTTAAGTTTGTATTGGCTCATAAGAAATTTATAATTTGTAAATAATTAGTTGTGCAACAATCCTTCTTCTTGAGCAATTAAAAGTATAAAATAAATTAGAAGAAATACTAATAGAATGGATTCTACACATACATCACGCCTTGACTTTACATCTGAATTCTGCTCTTGAAATTCTTTACGAAAATCCTCCCTTAAGAATGAAAAATAACTTCCAGTAAACATAATAAATTTGAAGATAAGATTTTCCATATAAGAAAGAAGCAGTTGGCTTTTAAATATAGCCACTATGAAAGATTCAATGGCAGTGCTACTTATAAAGTAAATAAGTATATTGAAGTTAAACAGAGAACAATAAAACAAGCCAGGAAGCAAGGAAAGGAAACTATCACAAGAAAATCATGTTTAAATGTCACAACAATTAAAGATGAATGGCCTTTTTTACTGTTCAACATGATGCTGCTGTGAATGTCAATGTTAAATACTGGCCATGGCAGTGCATGGCAGAATGGCGTGGCAGATTTTTTGCCAACCACCTCAGGAAATTTATGAAGGGAAGCCTGACATGGCAGCGCAATGGCGTGTTTATATGGGAAATTTTGGCCTTCCACCATGTTTCACTATTTGCCATTAATGACTAAATTATATAAAGAATATTATTCAATACCAGTTTAAAGCACAAGGTATGCAATAAATGATTTCCACAATAGTACAGTTTTATGATGCAAATGCAAATGAGAATAGTACTCAAAACAAAGCAACAAAGGGGGGAAAGCCTAAAGACTTCAAAGCCACATAATATTCTCTTCCAAGAACTGATAACCTGGTCTCCACATTCTGCAGTGATGCTCCACATTAAGGAAGACCATTATTTCACCATTAAAAAAACATTCCTTCACCCAATCCAACAAAAAGCATATAACTTCTCTGCAACCAGCTTAAGGAAACAATTTTTTCTGAGTCATTAACGCACAAACAATTTATGCACCTTTGAATTTTTTCCAGAGGCCACCTCCCAAAATACCTATATATCCACCCGGATCCCTTGCCCATCACCCCAAATACAAAGTAGTAAATAAATTGGTCAAAACTACTGCACAATTGGTCACATCAACACCACACCAGACTTCATAGCCAAATCTCTGCCCGACTAACCACACCTTGTTTGATCCAAGGCATGATAACGGATCAGACAACCAGTTAACCAGAGGATAAATATAACGTTTCTTCCTAGCCTTCAACCAACACCAAGACATCATTTCTAGTCTTCCAAATTCCCCACATCACAGAAAACCAAATTACTTGACCTTCATGTTTCCTGATTCCCAAACGCTGAGTAAGCCATCAAAATTAAAAAAATGCATCCATACCTGATTATGATTTATAGATATAACTCTTAGCCAGCACAAACAATCGACCACACCTGAGAAAAGAAAGAGCAGTTATAGAATAAATGCTCAATGGTTTTCCCCTCTTCCCTACACCCCACACAAAAACATTCCTCAACCCTCAAAATCCCTCTGTGATACAGATTATTTTTACTGGAATACGATCCTGCACCACAGTCCAAATAAGAATAATCACATTTAAAGGTACTAGCTTATGCCACAAGAACTTCCACCCCCCTTCAAGATTCACAACGCTGACAGATCTCATATATATATATATATATATATATATATATATATATAAGCAGATCGAACATTATACAAACCACTTCCATCTATCCTTGGCTTCTCCCTTCCACCAAGACCTTGCCAAGAAATTCTTAACATGCAGTGTTAAAACTTGCCAAGAAAGTACCTTTGATTAAAGGACAAAGTATGGCTAGAGAAAGGATCACTTGAAACATAGAATGCATTGCAAAAAACATAAAATTGCAACCATCCAACCATGGAGACTAAATAAAAACCACAATTGGCTAAGGAGTGTAAGGGAGTTTTCTTCCCAAACTTAATTTTTCTAAATGCAAAAAAAAGAGTAGGAATAGGTATTCATGTTGGAAAAGCCTGGATCAATAGATTTCCTAATAAAAGCATAAAGAAAAAGGAAGGCTTGTTGAAAATGGTAGTGCCATTAGAATTTGGTATGACAGACATTTTTTAATGGACAAATCATAATAGAACTACTAAAGCACCCCAGAACTTCAAATGCCCGACTGAAGTGCAAAATTAGGACAGCAGCAAGCAGCAGCATGAACATGCAACATTCATACACGAAGAATACAAGTTTGAGGACAATTTTTTATTAGAAGAAGCAACATAATCTAGCATTTCACATAAACCAGGTTATCAGATATCCCACAGTTCTGGCATTTCAAGGAAGGAGTTTATATCAAACTCGAAGAATATACACTTCCAAGAACCAGTATAATAAAAGTGAAAGGTCCTGGATACAATTTATTTTGAAGTTCCAATGAACCAAGTTTATCAAATGTGCACTTGTCTCGTACCTTTGCCACTTCTAGTTATTCAAGTAATAATTATTTCGAGAGTCCATCATAACAAATACAATGAAAATAGTTTCACGAAGATGCACCAAATTCTCAGTTAACACAAACTTGGGGTACCAGGTAAAACTGTTAAAACCACTTGTAACCAACCATGTCCAAACAAAACACTCGAGAACTTTATATTTCTACCCAAAACGGTGTAATTTACAATTCATTGTTATTTCATTATGCAGTGACTTTGGCAACAGCATAACAAGATTTGACTTGGTTTTCATTATGCAGTTCAACTTATTAGTTATTTCTCAGTTGCCATTGTAACATTTTAATTTTGGTTAACAGAATACTTGTGGTAAAAAAATGCAGAAGTCTGCGCATATACCATCATTTACACCATGAATAAAAAAAATCAAACCCAAATTTTACACCATGATTACAAATTCCAGGCTGCACTTCAATAATCCCATCTACGGTGCACCACGCCTACTGAATTTTTACAAAATGATTTTTAATTCATATTTAAAATTTGTTCATGGCCTACCATCCAGCATCCAGGTTTTCCATCATGAATACTATTGTAGCTTTCATTAGGGTTACAAAATCATTCCGTCCAGATTTAAAATCTTGGACCAAAGATACATTCAACTTGTTGTAGGGTCATTAAAGCTCAAGATTAACATCTCTTTAAATGAAGAATAGAGAATCCTTCTCATAGGGACAGCTGCACTTTTCCGTTTTAATGGCCGGGGTCATCCTTATAGGGTTGTTGTATACCATGAATTTTCAAATGAATAAAGAAGCCATCTCATAGAAGCAACAGTACTTTTCCAATTCGAGTCAGGGTCATCCTTATAGGTTCATATACATTTAAACGTGCAGCTTGATTTAAAATCATTCAACAAAGATTTTAAACATACAACTTGATTTATTAGGGTCATTATGGCTAAAAATTAACATCTCTTTAAATGATGAATAAAGAATCCATCACCTAGGGAAAACTGCACTTTTCCAATTTCAAGGTCAAGGTCTTCATTATAGAATCCATCTCATAGAAGCAACCACACTTTTTTGTTTTTAGGGTCAGGGTCAGGGTGAATCTTCTAGGTACCTTAATTTTTCAGATGAAGAATAAAGAATTCACCTCATAGTGGCAACCACACGTTTCATTCTCAGGGTCAATCTTATAGGGTTTATAAACCCTAATTTTGCATATGATGGGTAAAGAATCCACCACATAGGGGCAAAACGTACTTCTTTGTTTTCATGGTCAGGGTCAACCTTATAGGGTTTATATACCCTATTGGTCATGAGTCAGAGGCTACCACACTTTTCCATTAAGGAATTCTTCTCATAGAGGGTACCACACTCATAGAGGCTACCGCACTTTCCGATTTCAGAGTCAGAGGGTCATTCTTAGATATCAAAATTTTGCAGACAATGAATAAATAATCATCTCATAGATGCTACCACACTTTCTGATTTCAAAGTCAGAGGGTCATTTTTAGATACCAAAAGTTGGCAGATGATGAATAAAGAATTCATTTCATAGAGACAACCAAACTTTCCGATTACAGGGTCAGGATCATTCTTACATACCGAAATTATGCAAACCATGAATAAAGATTTCATCTCATAGAGGCAACCACACTTTTCCAATTACAGGGTCAGGATCAATCTTATATACCAAAATTTTGCAGATGATGAATAGAGAATTCATCTGATAGAGGCAACCACACTTTCCGATTAAATTTTGCAGATGACGAATAGAGAATATCTCATAGAGGCAACCATAATTTTCCAAATACAGGGTCAGGGTCATTCTTATAGAGTTTAAAAACCCAAATTTTGCAAATGATGAATAAAGAATTCATCTCATATAGGCAACCACACTTTTCCGATTACAGGGTCAGGATCAATCTTATATACCAAAATTTTGCAGATGATGAATAGAGAATTCATCTCATAGAGGCAACCACACTTTCCGATTACAAGGTCAGGATCAATCTTATATACCAAAATTTTGCAAATGATGAATAGAGAATATCTCATAGACGCAACCATAATTTTCCGATTACAGGGTCAGGGTCATTTTTATGGAGTTTAAAAACCCAAATTTTGCAAATGATGAATAAAGAATTCATCTCATATAGGCAACCGCACTTTCCGATTACAGAGTCAGGATCAATCTTATATACCGAAATTATGCAGATGATGAATAGAGAATTCATCTCATAGAGGCAACCACACTTTCCGATTACAGGATCAAGATCAATCTTATATACCAAAATTTTGTAGATGATGAATAGAGAATTCATCTCATAGAGGCAACCACAATTTTCCGATTACAGGGTCAGGGTCAATCTTATAGGGTTTAAATACCCAAATTTGCAAATGATGAATAAAGAATTCATCTCATAGCAGCAACTGAACTTTTCCATTTTCAGGGACATGGGCAACAAGATTGGGCTTTCTTGAATAAACAAAAAAATGTATGACCCAATAGGTAAAAATCTGCAACAGAAATTCCAAAATCCAAAAATCGCGGTTTAAAGAAACCCCAATAGCCCAAATAGGTAAAAAAAACTGCAACAAAAATTCCAAAATCCAAAAAAAATCGCGGTGTATAACCAAATAGGTAAAAATCTTCAACAGAAATTCCAAAATCCAAAAATCGCGGTTTAAAGAAACCCCAAAAATGTATAACCCAATAGGTAAAAATCTGCAACATGGTCACCTTTATAGGGCTTATAAACCCTAATTCTGTAGCAAACGAAGGCTTTCCCTCAAAACACTAATCATAGCTTTGAGACAGAATTTAACAAGAAAAGAGAAAGAAACGCATTAAAAATTTGAAAACCTAGAGAGAGACATTGCAGTGATGAGGGCCCTGAAAGATCACAAGAAATCAAATTCCGACAATTGAGACTGCTTCATATCGCAAGTTTTGCCAAATTGAACTCTACATTCATCGATTTCAAATCAAGAAGATAACACTGGTTTCTATTATCTCTCTCCCTGTATTCAACGATTCGAGTTTCATCGAATTATACAGAACCCATTGACGAAACCTGAAATCGTTTTAGAACCGAGAAACTAACTGTTGATCGAATACGTCTCTGTGTGATGCTTATATAAAGACATCACCCACGTTTTTTTGCTTTTTTCCTCGGACATATGGGCCTGGGCCCAAGCCCGGATTAACTGTCTATTTAAAAACTACTAGGATAACATTGGTAATTGCCTTTCACGGATTATGTGAGGATAACGTTGAATTTGGCCTAAAATCGGTATTAAAAAGTATTTTTAATCCAAAATCAGTTTTAGAAATGGTTTCTAATTATTTTAAAATAGAGTAATATATACATATTCATAACTAAATATTATGATAATTATATTTTATTTCATAATATATTTTTAATACAAATAAATTTATTTTTAAAATTTATATTTTAATATACATATATTAATATTATATTTATTAAATTCAATAAATATATTATATGTAACAAAAATAATATATAGTAATATTATTAAATTAATTATATATTATACTCAATAAATATACTAATTTATACTATATAGGACGCTACCGATGTATTTAAATATTTATAAAAAATAATATATTAATAAACTCAATTGAAAGCTATCTTATTACTTTTATTTAATTTTATTTTACTAATACATGTATATATATGCATATATATTATTTGTAATTTTATTATTTTAGAATACATTTTATGAAAATAAAAATTTAAAATTTATTTTTAAATATATAATGAAGTTTATGAAAAATATAATATTTTCTAGCATAATAATTAAAGGTAGAATTAGGAGTTAAATTGTTATTATAATAATAAAATATATGCAATTGAATAAAATATTTAAATTAATAAAATAAATTTGATGAGTTATTTTTAAATAATAATAATAATTAAAATTGTGTGTATATATATATATATATGTATGTGTGTGTATAATAAAATGTAATATATTTTCAATTGTTAAGGAAGGATAATGTACTGTATTTCACATAGGAAGGGAATGCAGAGTAGAATTTGAATCTTTAAAGGAGTGATGATATATAGCGTAAAAGATGCTTTAGGAATAATGTTTTGAACATAAGTTTTGGTGGTCAGGTAAGTCCTCTTATTTATTTTGTATAAAGATGATTTGGTTTTATTTATTTTACTATTTTTTTAAGTCTTCTTCATTTGTTTTAGTGTTATTTTGTGTTATTAATTTTTTAGTTCGTATGTCAGTAGGAGAACATAATAGGAAATATTTTGTTATTTTTTAGTTTGCAGAATAAAAAATGATGTAGGAAATATTTGTTTCCATGTTTTAGTATGATGCAGTTTTTAATTGTTTTTAGAAAATGATAGTAGAAGATATTTTTTTACATATTTTGAGTTTGCAAAAAAAATGAAAAAAAAGAAGATAATAGAAAATATATATTGACATTTTCTTAGTTTGTATTTTAAAATATAATAGAAAATATTT
>PYAF01005672.1:377269-411189 GCA_007407185.1 Glycine tomentella
TTTTTTACTTTGTAGAAAAAATATAGTTGTATAAAAATTAAATTTAATGTTGTGATGTTTCTACTTTGTAGAAAAATAAATATAGCTTTAGAAAAAATATGTTATAGAAAAATATTGTTGTCATGTTAGTTTGTAGGGGGGAAATAGTTTTAGAAAAAAAGAATACAAAATTAATGTTGGCACTTTTTAAGTTTGTAGAAAAAATATAGTTGTATAAAAATTAAATTTAGTACAAATTTAATGTTGTGATTTTGCTACTTTGTAGGAAAAAGTATGGTTTTAGAAAAAAATAGGTTATTGAAAATTATTATTGTTATTTTGTAGAAAAAAAATAAATATTAAAATAATAATTACCAATTTGTTTTGATGAAATTTCAGTGTTTAATATAATTTTTATGGTGAAAGTTTTAGTTGTACACCCCTGACACACGTAATCCTTCATTGCTATAATTGCAGGGATGCATGTGTGGAAGTTGGAAATAGTGGCCAAAGTGCTACATTAGTTGGAAATAGTGGCCAAAGTGCTACATTTTAAAAAAAAAATCTCAAAATGCCACGAATGTTATAAAATTTATTAAAATGTCATGTCACCTAATTCGCTGGTCACATAAGCGAAGTTCATGAGCTGATGTGGCGTTGAATTATTGGAAGAACAAATTTCGCTACACAGAGTAACGAATTATATATGACACGTGGCAAAAAATTCAAAATTGCGTATAAATTTCGAACGGTTATAACTTTTGACTCGAACGTCCGATTGAGGCAAAATCGGTGGTCAAATGCTCGAAATCGGTGGCCAAACGCTCGAAATTTGCCCAGGGCTTCTCCTATAAATTTCAAGTGTTTGACCATCGATTTCATCTCAATCGAACGTTACAGTCAAAAGTTATGGTCATTCAAAATTTATACGCAATTTTGAATTTTTTGTCACGTGTCATACATAATTCGCTACTTTATGTAGCGAAATAGATCTTCCAATAATTGAACGCCACGTCAACCGTTGACTTCATTTATGTGACTAAGGAATTAGGTGGTGTGATATATTGGCAAATTTTATAACATCCACGGCATTCTGAAATTTTTTTTTTTAAATGTGCCACTTTGGTCATTATTCCCTGCATAACTCAAAAGCTGTGAGACCTACGCGCTAGCCAACTGCGCCACCACCTCATCTTATTACTAATGTGTTTAGTTAGTAATTAGCCTAGATGTTGTGTTGTTCATTGGGAGAGTATGTTTAAAAATGAAAATTACAGTAAATAATACTATTTTGTTGGGGTAAATACTTCAGCGCACATATTAGAAGTCCTTCCAACTATAACTGTTTTCTCCTTGTTATTTTCTCTTATCCTAAAACTAAAATGTTTAGTTTTTTCCCCTATCAAATAAAGAATCTAATGGTCTTATATATTGAAAGTAAAACTTTCATTTAATAAAAAAAATTATTGTTAATATTTTTTATAAAGTATTTATTATAAAAATTAATAAACTTATCATGAATAAGATGAGAATTGTGATTGAATGACATTTAGATTATTATTACATGACCATTAAATTCAAAAGTAAAAATATGTTTGTAAGAAACAAAATTTAGAAAAGTTTGCATTATTCTTTGATTACTATGTGATGTTTATTTTCTTACCCTATTTAGAATTTTAAATTATAAAAACCTAATAATTAACTATCTAGATTTTAGATGAAGAAGTTCTAGTGTTGTGATTAAAGACAATTATCATCAATAATCTTTAATAAGTCACAATCATTCTAGTCATAATTACCACCGTCATTAGCACTACACAATAACCATCATCATTCTAATCACCATCATTATCTGTTAATATTATGATTATTGTTACCATTACAGTTATCATGTCATATTATCATATTATTGTCACAAATTTATCATTAGTGTTATTAAGTTCTCCTCCTCTTTTGTTTTGCTTCCATCATTACCTCTATCATCAATTTTAAAACCACAAAAATTGAAGCTAAAAATTGAAAAAAAATGATTTTTTTTTATAATTTTCAAAAATTTAAAACTGACAATTATAATGAAGAGTTTTTTTTTTTTTTTTTTTACACAAAGAGAAGAAAAATGAAAAGAACAAAAATACAATCTTAAATAAGGATGCCATAAGAGTCTAATCTATTTTAGTGATCGATATTTTTTTTTAAAGAATGCATCAAAATGAAATACAACTGTCTCTGTGTTGAAAATACTAAAAAAATGAAACTGTGCACAACTGCAATTGTCCGATAAACAAAATTACATGACACTTTAAAAAAAAAAATATATATATATATATATATATATATATTATATCATAGTATAATTTTGATATGTGGCACTTATACGGTTAATTGTGAAAATTACTAAAGGTTAACTATAATTAAGCTCACTTCTATAAAAAGGGGTGGTGGTACAGTTGGCTAGCTTAGGTTTCATAGCTACTGAGTTATCTTGAGGTTAGTTCTCGAGCCTCTCTCATCTCACTTTTTTCAAACTGTTTATATGTTTAAAATTTTGGGAGAATTGATTTATTATTTAGAAAACAAGGAAATATAATAAACTATTACGACTGTTTTAAAAACATATTCTGAATAAAATAACTTTTTTTTTTTCCTTTGCAAACATGTAGACTCCTCAAACTTCAAACAACCTTTCCATTGCAATGCTACTAGCATTCAGCATATCAGTCCTTCCATTAACGATGACAAATTAATCCCTAACTACCTAAAAAAATACGAACGTATATCACAAAAGGAGACATGAATAGAATCAGAAGAACCGTTGATGTCATTCTTGTGTTTTGTTATTAGACGATTGAGACTTGAGAGTCCGAAAGACACTTACATTCGGAACCCATTAAATTTGAGGGTGAACATTCATATTAAGTTCTTTGCTGATTTTTCCTTCCTTTCTTATTTTTATGGCGAAAGCAAACTTATCCTAACTAAAATATCACAATTTTCTTGCATTGAACATGATGAATTGTCAAAGGAAATATCTGGCAAGCATTACAATTTAATGAGAAAAACACAAACAATAGATTATGGTCTTTAATATATCTTGCAAAGAATTGTTGTCACATTTTGATTTGCACGTATACATCATCCGCTGTCAATTAATATATGGAAAAAATGTTTTTTTTTTTTAAGAGAGATCTTAACCTTGTCGTAAACATCAAATATTTCAATCCATTTTCCTGATAGAAACCACTGCAGGGCAGCTAAAATAGCAACATTTCCAAGGCACAAGGAAATCTTCTATTTAGCAGCTACTACATCTTGAAGTAGTAATTCCAAATCTTTCAATCTGCATGATGGTTCACAAAATTTTAGTAGCTGAGTCTAAATGAAGAAAATCTAATACCTTCAGTTGTTAGCTATGCCTTATACCTTACGTTACTCAAGTCAGGGTAGATTGCTATGGCTTCTTTGAAATCCTACATTAGATCCAAAATATAATACAGGTACATCATCGTGCAGCCAGTTTAAGTGGATAGTAATTCCCCTCCATGTTCAATATCAAATTAATCTGCATATTCTTGTTGAATTTGTTTGAAAGTTAACTTAACTGCCTCACCTGTTCTGCTGTGGAAGGTGTGTAGGTAACCACGCATGACATCCCTGCTTGTGTTGCTGCCTATAGAGGTTAATTTAGATCAGATGATAGTTTCAGCATTTTTGTTAGTTAAATAACAAGATTAAATGCAATTTGGTGAATTAAGGAACAAAATGAAGATTCTGTAATTGAAATTCCATATGTCTAGGCTCATCTATTGATATTGTTATGTCTAATAATACACAAAGACAACTCCTTGCCCTTAGACTTTCTAACCCAAGCTCATCTAGTCCGTTTTCTTCTCTTCTTAAACAGCATATACCATATAATTAGATTGGTTATATCTCAAAATATAGAAAATTGAAAACACGAGAAAATCTACCTGCAATCCAATAACACTATCCTCTACAACCAAGCAGTCTTTCTCTGATATACCTAGCTTCTGCAATGCTCATGTAAATTATGCTCACTCGGTTAGTGCATAAAATAAATTTAAAACTTCATGTTTCAAAGTTTTTGATCATATTGTCATAATAAAACCTTGGAAGCTGTCACGTATATTGATGGGTCAGGCTTCTTTTCCTTCACATCATCACCTGGAAGTTTAAATAAATGAACAGATGAGGAGTTATAAGATTGACTTGGTGGTTGAAGCGAGAAGGGAGGGGGGAGGTTGTGCGTTCAAATCCCTCCCACTAACAAAACTAACAACTAACATTTATCGATAAAAAACAAAAATAAATGGACAGACAGATTTAAACTCAAATACCCAAAGTACTGCCACATAAAAATATCAATAAAATTTGCAAGCTGAGTGGTGGATGTTAACAACTAGGAAAAGTGGAAAACCTTTTCTACACATGTATAATAGAACTAATGTTATGAGAATGTGTTATCCAATTTTCTTATAGGATGAAAAAATAAACATAGATGAAAATTAATTTTGAGTTTTGATGCTTCAGAGGGCGCTGCAGCATGGTGTAAGTTTTGTTTCACAATACTTGAGCAGGAAACATATGTCTCGAATGTTATATGACCAATAAAAGGATATATACCAGCAAGGAAGCAATCAAGGCCTTGAAAGCGCTCCTACAACAGAGAAAATAACTGGGTTGAGTGCAAATTAATAAATAATTCTACTCCCAATAGTGACAATGGGCTTACAATTCCTATAAGGTTTTCAAGACAGAGAATAACTGAACTTTTAGTCGCTGCGGAGCAAACAGCTAGCTTTTTCCCCTGCAACAACAATTTGGCAAAAAATGACAAACTTAAAAGATAATATCCCTAACTAACATAAAATATGAGTTATAACAATAACCGAAACAACTCAGATTGAAGACATCCCATCAGAAGCAAAGCAAGTAATACATTAGGTAATGAAACTGAAACTAGAGATCAGTGCAGTGCTAGAACATATATATCATTATCTTACTGCATCTCTGGCCTCATCCATCAATCTCAGAACTCCAGGTCTGGGTTTTACCTGTGCCAAAATGTATGAGTATTTAACAGTAGCATACCAACAATTCAGATACCAATTTCACAGTATAGGAGTCCACTCACAGTTCCTGACTTGATTATTTCTTTGTATCTCTCAGTCTTCCAATCCTACATGATCAATACCAGGAAAATGAAATGACATCATATTCCAAATGAAATGACAATTGAAAGGGTCTTCAATGGTTAAACATCAAAATATGACATTCATGCATGCATAAATTTGATTTGCCCTCTCAAAATAGTTGAAAAGGAATAAGAAGCAATTCTCATGAGCATGGTTTTGCTAGTTCTCTTTTTCATTAACGAAGGAAGGAAATAAACATCTCTAGTTCTCATACTTTGGGAATCTTCTATATGCAAATGGAATAGCCAAAAAGAAAAGAAAAAAAGAAATAATGGCAACGAACTCGTTAACTCCATTTTTCCACACTAGGATGGGGTAAAATTCCATGTTCAAAAGCTTATGATTGGATGTCAGTCTAAAAAGCTTCTATATTGTTAATCCATTCTAATTAAATTCTAAAAAGTAACAAGGGCTAGAGCCAAGTTCAGAAGACTGAGTGACATTCATATTATGAGAAACTTAATAACTGAATTACGAAGCACCTAAACTAATAACCACGTAATGAAGCAATGTGGGTTCTAAGATTGGCTTAGTGGTAAAGGGAGAAGGGGGCGGAAGAGATCATGCGTTCAAATCCCAACTAATAAAAACTAACAATTAACATTTATGGATTAAAAAAAAATGTACGGAAGCTAATGCAATATATATACACTAACTTACTCTGAGTGCTAAAGACAGACAAAGGAAAAAGGTAAGAAAGACATAAATACCTGAAGAGTGTTAATCAACTTGGCCCGATCCTCATCATTAATGGGAGGCGTCTCGAACAACGTGGACGTAGGCCACCCGTGTTCCTTAAAGTACCTTAAACGAACACAATCACACGATAAGTAAGTAAACTCCAACAGCAGAACATAAAGATAAACAAAAGAACAAAACAGAGAACCATCGCATTTTGGGTTTGCCTCCACCAATGAGGTTCTGGAGTTCGTCGTAGAATTGAACGTCCCAGTTGAGTGGGCCCGGAGAAGAAGAAGAGGGGCAGCGAACGTTGAAGTGAACGAAGGCATCGTTGTAGGCTTGGCGATGCAGGTGCTCAGACTCGAGGATCACGCCGTCGCAGTCGAATATGAGAGCCTGAAGCGAATTTGAAGTGGAAGCAGAAGCTGAGACGGAGAAGGAGCGGTGCTTGAAGGAGAATAACTTTATTCTGGGACATGAAAACCGGTGTTTGGTGTTGGGAAGATAGGAGTAGGAGGTGGTGGTGGAGAGGCTGAGAGTGAGGGCGAGTGTAGAAGAAGCCATGTGAAGTCCCACACCGCTAGCCGTTCTTCACCACATCCATCACTTCAGTGAGTCATCACTCTTTCTATTCTGGTTTGTGTGGCTGTGCATTCTCATTCTCCTACCTATTTCTTCACACCTTCTAATCTCTTTTCTTTTACCAATTTTTGTTGCCATTTCTCTGCCACTAATCACTCTTTCATACACAGCTAATTTTGTTTTTTTTTAAAGAAAAAAAACAGTGGAAAGGGTGGATTAATGTTTTAAATTTGAGTTAAATCAGAGATGATCTGAAATTATGTACATATTAAAACAAAATTTAAAAATGTATACGTTAAGTTTATAAATAAAATCATAAAAAACTGAGAAATATATTTTACTTTTTTTTTAGCAAAACTTGTTTTTTTTATAAATATAATGCATATTTGTATTATTGTTCAATTGTTTAAACCGACTAAGATCGGTATAGTAATAAGAGATTTAGATATTATATATAAAGTCATATCTTCCAATCTCCTTTCTTACTTATGCATCAAAAGGATAGCCTATATATCTAACAGCCACTTTCTCAAAAACTTTCTTCTATTAAATAAAATTTGTATGGGTCACATTAAAGGTTAGTCCTGTTTCCCATTTACTAGTGCCAACATATGAGTAAGTAGAAGGGAGGAAGTAAAAGTTTTGGTTGTAAACTGGAACCATTCTGTTATATAATTGATTGCTTCTGTTAATCTCACTACACATATTAATAAGAAGTAAATCAGTTGAGGTTAAGTTTCGAGTTTTGTTTATAACTATTTGCAATCTTTTTGCTAGAGTGATTGATTCTAAAACAATTGACAAAATTTTCATGAGGTCTGGAGCATGTGAGAAGGCAGGATGGGATGTCTTGTGTACCGAGTGATTCCCAATGAACCATGGAAAGAGTCAAACTTTTATATGACATTACTCTGTAGATCTTTTGCCAGCAAAATGAGTTGTAACTTGTAAGTGATGCAAAAAACCTCATTCCAAAAGAAGAATTTTGCCATTCTTTAGTTGAGAAGAGAAATAAATTGTAATATTAACAAGATGGTAGTTATGGCAGCACGTGGAATTCCACACTTTCTTGTATCTGAGCCAATTAAGCTACTCTACGCTCAGAAACATATGGTAACACGATGCTTAATATCAAAACAAAGTGCCCCATTCTTTACCAGTCTCCAAACAAATTTTCTAGCCAAACATTCCTAGCTCATTCTGTTTTTATTGCTTAACTAGGCCACCAGTTCCTTCATCTCTACTCAAAAATAGAAATAGAATTTTCATGTTTTTATTTGACGAAAGTAATTGTTCTCAATATTTTCCTGATCAATAATTCAGATAAATAGTCGTACATTGTTTATGGCACATGGAAGTATAAAGATTTCCCATTTTACACATCTTGTACATTATTCAAATTATCATCACTAACTCTACATAAAAACAAATTCATCAGTATTTTCCAGCAAAATATCTCCAAGTTCCATTCTTCCATGAATCATTTTGCAAGATCTTTTCCTGATTCCTCATCAACTTTCTTCTCCATTTTCCTCTCCTTGCAATCAGAAAAGTAAATCATGCACGACACCCATTTCAGTGTATTTAACACAGTGAGGAGCCCAATTTGAACAAATATCCCGTACCCTCCTTTATAGCATCCAAGGGAGACACATGACAACCTTAAACAAAGTCCCAAAGCAAAGAAAACAAGCATCAAAAGTAGTCCTCTCTTCTGATTACCACTGCTGAGGTAATACGAAACTCGCAAAGCCCCAATACGATATATACCATCCACAACTGATATCACAAAACTCATATTCCAGATAGCACTCCATTCCAAATATACCATCAATAGCTTTGCAAGTGCTACATAGCAAATTACCGCAAATAATATGTAGAAACCAAAACCCCTGAATAAAATATAACAGTTATTTACTGTCCATGGGAATGCAATCAAGAGACAAGATAACAAAAGAGCATATACAAAGAAGTTATAAATGTGGCTTTCATTATTGATATGTCAATGGATCTTTTAAACATATCCTTGAGACTAATGTTATTCTCTTCTGAGAGCAGCTTTGAAGCCGAATCCATAGTTACAACCACAGACGCAGAGCAGAGCCCTAGAACATGAAGAGGCACCAAGTAAATGAATCCAAGTTGAATCAAAACAGGCAAATAATCCTCACTAAAACTTTTACCAGGTGTGTCGACGACCCCATAAATGTGAGGATGATATGCAAAATGATAATATAGATTATTTCGTTCCTTAAAAGGTAGAAGTGATATAATTTCTGGGGTCTCAACCATAGTTTGGTGGAGCAAAGTTTCAAAGTAAACCATGATTATTGAATCTTTATGTGATCTCACCTAGTTTTGCTTGTTAAAGTTTTCTCTCCTAATGAGTTCTCAGGTAAGTCATAATCTGTAAATATACAGAGCATATGACCATTTCTATACTAGCATAAAGCTCCGTTGATGAGTCATAGATTATGTTAGTAAATATATGGAACTAAGTTCAATAGTTCATACTCTGATTTGCTTGGGCAAAAAAATGGTTCTTCTATTGAAACCTTAGTCTTAAAAGGATAGCCCAAGCATCCTCATCTCGAGAACTAGCTTGCACCAACTTCACGTTTGTCATATTTTTGGGACCAACCTGCTAAGTGCAAACACAGTTCAAGTACCCCAAAAAGACAACAAAAATTCAGTTTAATTAAACTCAGAATGCTCAAATGCTTAAATTGGGTAAGCTAGTTGCTAATTGTGGCCTAATAGAGATCCCAAGGAACTAAGTGGCAAAAATACCAGTTGGAGTGGGCTTTTAAACCATGATTTTCTCCTACAATTTTGTATCACCAGACCAAGTTTAACTTCCAAATTTGAGGTTAAAAGAACTAGTGTAACTCAATTTAAACCCAAGTCTTAATATGTTGTGATGCTATCCCTTTTCACTAAGACTCATGCCAAAATTACCCGTACTCATAGGTGCTGGGGTGTGAACGAAGAAATCTTTTGAATTTTAAGGAAAAAAACATTCATGAAATTCATGTCTAAACATTGAATATTTGGAAACCAGTGAAGAATGAGCACCTTGTTTTGATGTTTGGCGTGGTGTTACCAGAAGTTTCTGAGCATACAGTAACTTGATTGGCTCAGATACAAGATGGAATAGAGTTCCTTGTGCCCTAACTACCATCTTGTCAATTTCACAAATTTATCTATCCTCAAATGAAGAATGACAAGATACTTCTCTCGGCGGTTTCCTTCTCTTCCCTGGCCCTCTACATTTTGATCCTCAGTGTATGAGATTAAATAAGTGAACTGATTAATTCATTCATACACTGAAGCATCTCTTATTATTTTATAGTATAACGTAATCCTTCTAACAAACAGCAAAAAAAAAAAAAAAGAAGAAGAAGAGATTCTCTATCCTTAAATGTTTATCTTATTCTGTGATTTTATTTTGCAATGGTCAAAATTTTTGCAAACATGACTCAGCTCAGCACCTTCCAAATTCCAGCTCAGCATTATAATTCGCTTTCCAAAAGATGAAATGAATACCAACACCCCAATTCGATAAAAATTGACAAACATCCAACAAGATAGCACTATAAGTATGAGTATTATAGCTGCATGCTCAATGAAGTTAATGGATTTTTAGAGAATATTATTGTCCAGCACAATTCTTTCAAAATGTAGTCGTACATGAGGTTCCATTTATTAGTTAGTAAATCTGGATTCAGACGGTCCAAAGATTTTTCTCTAGAAAACTTTGAAGATTCAAAGCAACTATAATTTATTTTACAGACCCTGTCACAATTGAGAGATAAATTTCTGGTCTTTGCCGAAGTGGCTTTGTTCCTGTCTACTATGCACAGTCTCAAGACTCAATATGTTGTGATGATGTTGTCCCTTTTCATTCAAACTCATCTATCAAAATGACCAGTATTATGCATTAAGCGACAAGCTTGAACCAAGCTATCTCAACTTCATTAATTGTGGTTGATGGCATCCATTATCCGTAGTATTTGTTAGACTTGGATGGTTGCTGGTCGACCAAACAAATACTGTCCTATAAGGACTACAAAAACAAGAAGACTGACAGTGTAACAAAATACCACATCGCTCAAGAGAAATAACAAGCGCTGAAGACTAAACTATAAAAAATGCATTATTCCATTGTACAAAGCATACCTTTCTCGGCCTTTTGGCTAAGATCAAGTGTAGTATCTGTTCTTATCAGCTTAATATATGATATGTGGTCATAAGTTCACACGATAATAAATTTATTTTTTGAGGGGAGGGTCTGCTACAGTAGCTTGCTATTGGGGCTCTCATTTGTCGCCCAAGCGTTGCAATACTGCACAGGCATGGCACACCCCATCAAACCAGTTTCTAGTATTTTGAAGAGTATTGCATTTTTTACAACTTGGTATAGACTATCTGAGGGAATGTCAATAAGCATAGTAAATTGTATTTTCATTTTGGTATTAATTGTGGTTCTGCCAAGAATTTCCGTAAGGAAAATGTTAACCGAAGGTTGCGTTTTTTCTAATAGAAAGCTGTATCTAAATTGCGTTACGAAAATATAGCGGACGTGACATATGAGTGTTTCTAAGCACCAACTTGAGTAGTGACTTGCACCAACTCCACATTTGTAATAATTTTGGGACCAAGCTGCAAACATAGTTCAAGTACCCCCAAAAAGAACATGTCTGCTAAATTTCAGTTTAATCAAAATTCAGAATGCCTAAAATAGATACTAACTTGCAGATATCCCAGTTGGCCTAAAACACAGGAAACCGTCCTAGAAACTAGAAAGAAATTGTTTCTAAACCTTTATAGAGGACAATTACAACATCGATGTGGGACTTTCTAGTCCAGTAGAGTAAATTTTGTGTTAAAATTATTTGTTAACTGGCGTGGAACTACCAATAAACATTTTAAAACCATTTGACAATCTTGAACCGAAAGTAGCTCCTTCGTCTGGCATCATACAGAGATTTGTAATCAGTCTCAAGACTGACCCTTTCAAAAGACAATTCTGATGCAACTCCCAACACATGGCTCCACCCTCCTTAGTTTCGTAGCAGAAACTGTATAGCATTATTGCAGCTGCTAGAATTTCTTCGTAAAATGCACTCGAATTGTGTACCTTGCCCAGCCTGGACAGAAGCATGCATATTGGCCTGTGTATTTGGCTGAGGTGGTTCCAATCTAACGCTGGCTTCTTTTGTTACTTAATAGCCAATGGTTGCGTCTGTACCGTTAGCTGCCCTGTGAAGACTTGGTACAAATATTTGGTTTGCCTAAAAAATTTAGTGTGTGAACATTGAGTTAATATCAAAATATGTAATAAATTTAATATATAAAATATCTATTAAAATAATTAACTTTATTATGAGTTACTTCTATGAGTTTTTTTTTTCTTTCTGAATTTTCTGGGCAAGAAGCACCCCCTGACAGAGTTATTTCATTCAAAGAGAGGCATTTGATAAAAAAAACATTAATGATCTGTTTGGTATAATATATACATATATATATATATATATAATTTCTATACTTCCTTTGAATCTTATTTTTAGTTCTTGAATTTTCATATCATATAATTTAGTCTTTAAATTTTATGAATAAACGTGTTTTTTATAATTTCCTTAAGTATTAATGGCTAATTAAGTCCCACAATGCAAAATTCCCCTTCTCACATGGGAAGAAAGCAGCAGAAATACTAAAATCCTTCTCTCTCCTTCTCTCTCCTTCTCTCCTTGCTGCAAGCCTACATACATGCCTTTCCCATGCCTCCACATTAGTTAACCGATTATGTAAAAAGCATAATAGGTTATGCCCATTTAATTTTTGTATAATAACAACAACAATAATATTTTTTAAAATAACTATAACTAACAATAAATATAAGGCAAATATATAATTTGTATCTTCCTATTTTTTTAAATTTACAATTTTAGTTCTCATATTTTTTAATTGAAATATTTTATCAATCATTTTTTAATTTAAAATTTATTATTTTAGTCCTTATAAACAATTTCAAATATTGATATATGTATTCTATTAATGTTGATTAATACATGTCTGTTTATTAGTCACTTGACAAATGTTTTTTTTTAAATTATTTCATTATTGAATTGCTTAATTTATTAAAAAATAATTTAAAAAGTACACAATCAAAATTTAAATTTGATCCTAGAAATTAAAATTGTAAATTTTTTAAATATAAAGAAAAAATGTCTCAATTAAAAAAATGAAAAATATGTCTCAATTAAAAAATTGAAAAATTTAAAATTATGAATTTTAAAAAATAAGGAACGAAAATTATATTTTAGTCATAATATGAATAATAAAAATAAAATAAATAATAATAATAGATAAAAATGAATCTATTAATTTTTTTACTCTATTTTTATTTAACCAAATAACCAAACAACATCTATTTTTTTATCTATCACTTTTATTCTTTCTATTTTTTTCTCTCACAACCAAGTTGAAATGGATTGGTACATTAAATGCCACAATATTAATAGATACCCAAAGTGTCGGTGGATTCAGTCCCGACTATTAATAGGTTGGTAGGTTGGTAGCTTAAAAACTCACATGATAAAACTTTTCTTTGTATGGGTAACATTTATATTATTGTCGGTTAATTTTTTAACTTAAAAATAAATTTTTCAATTTAATAAAACGTTTTTAATTAACATTTTTTTTATTATAAAACACGTTTTTTATCATTTAATTTAAAAACTTGATAATATGATATGAGAAATTTGATATAAATTGTATCATGTAAAGTGTCCTCTACTACAGCGAATTGGACTTGGATGAGACATGATATTTTCATTCAATTAATTAGCCTCTGAAAACCAAATTGCTTGAATAATAACTACTGAGTAATATAAAATACACCTTGGACCCATCGTACCCGTTACTCAATAGTAATACTCATAATTTGTAGTGGTTGATCATGTGTACAGAAACCGATTTTTAATTCTCTACCTTGTCCCTCTCTTTTTCTTTTTTTTCTACGGATATCCTTTCAAAGTCATTTCTATTCAAGCCTGAATTTAATATTTTCGAATCAATCAAATCTCTAAATAGGATTTGAACCTACGATTAATCAGTTAACAGTTGACCACTTTATCATTGATTTATTGAGAAACAATTGAAAATTCGAACTAATTCAGATTATCAACCCAAAATCAATATGACTTCCAAATTTCCTTCCTGGTAAGACTTCTTCATATATCTTTTTCATCAAATCTTAGTTCACTATATTATGAATGACTAATTTTTTTGCTGAATCTAACTTTCGTTGACTCGCTTAACGAATTATTTTAAGGGACCAACATAATTAAGTGATGTTTAACTACTCAAAATCCAAAATTACACTTTGTAAAACAATATTTTTTTTTAAGAATTAAGTAAAACAATATACTCAAGCAAATTCAAACATAAATTTATAAAACTAAACAAAATATATTGTATTTTGATAATAAATAATAATTAAACTCTATAATAAGCATAATCAATATTAACATTAATATCAATAGCATCTTTAAATCAAGTTAATTGAGATTAATGATAAATGAACCTAATAATAGATTATAAATAACAGAAAAAAATTAATTGAGAAGGAAAGAAAAAGGAAAAATAAGACAAAAAAAATAAACTAAAAGAAAAAAAGAATGAAAGGAGAAAGAAGGAAATAAAGAGAATAAAATTAACCTTTATAATATAACTAGCATAATATATTTTTAAATTATTAACCTAATGTATTTTCATTTACTTCCTACTAAATTTTTCAATACTAAATTTTCCAATAATTACAAAGACCACATTTTTGCTTATTTTTTAAGTGCAACAGCTGCACTCTTTTCTTTCAGTTTCTTTTTCAAGGTAATAACTGTAGCCTAACAATTCAAGAAGCATTCTCCTCTCATTTCTTTACAGTAACATAGCATCCACACCCATTCTCGTTTCTTCATAGTGATTGAAACTTGAATCTATGAAACTTTGAAAACTTCCGTACCTTCTCAGTAAAATTCTGTACTAGTAGTGTCACTTTTGCAATTACTTCATATTTTTCACTAGTATATTTAATATATCATGATGTTGTCTTGAACTAATTTATATCAGCGCCTTAATCTTATATATAACATTCATATATAATTTTAATTAGAATGAATAGTCATTTTTGTTTTTGTTGTGTAAAACATCGATAAATTCATTTCTGAAATGTGTATATTCAAATTTTAGTCTCAAAATAGAAAAAGTGTAACAACTTTATTTAACTATTAATTTTCGTCCGTTATCGTTAATGAAATGAAATAGTATACGTGATATATTCAAAAACGAATTTGTCAATGTTCTACATATAATTAGGGACAAAAATGACTTTTTATCCAAAATATTATTTAATATTCATCTTCCTCCCTTTCTTAATCATTAAAAAAATAATATTACAATAAATACTTTAAAAAAATAGAAAATCACACATAAATTAGAACAAATAAATAATAAATATAATATATTTGTTGCTCTGAAATTGTTATTATGACAAGATTAGATAATGACAAAATCAAATTAGATCTCATTTTTTGTAAAAATTAACTTAATGATTATGCATTTTTATTTGAGTCTCATATTTGAAATAATATACCCGTTGCTTTAAAAACTTCAAAATAATAGACAAATTATACTTATTAATAAATATTATACTTATTATTATATTTGTTTTAACTTATACTTATTTTTCTATTTTTTTAAGTATTTATTATAGTATTATGTTTGTAAAGATTAAGAAAAAAATAAAAAATAAAAATTAAATTATATTTTGGATAAATAATCATTTTTAATCCTAAATATAAAAGATACTAACAAACTTAATCTTAAACTCTTTCATTAACAATATCATACAAAAGTTAACAAATAAATAAATTTGTCATATTTTTAAATTTTTAGAGACTAAAATTTAAATTTTCTTAGAAGCGAATTTATCAATATTTTACATATTCAATAACAAAAATAATTATTTAATCTTTTAATTACAAAGAGGGAATCATGTGTTAAAACAGTAAATACATATAATAAGAAAAAACTTTGGGGCCCATGACTCCTCCGCCAAGTGAAGATCCGCAACTGCTGTTAGGCAAGATTTCTAATTCGAAATTTGCAAATGAAAAAAAGAAATTGAAAGGAGAGACAAAGATTGATCATCCACAGAAGATGTGAATATTTTGTATAAATAAGATGGTAACTCCAAAAAACCTATAATTTAAACATATATAATATTAAAATGAGTTCAATATATTTTATTTTATAAATAAAGTATTCATATTTGGTTAATTTTTTTGTTAGTTCACTAATTGTAAAGTTACTTCTAATTAAGAATGAACTTAGATAAATTAATTTATATATCAATAAATCGTTGGTGTGGATAGTTAAATTTAATCTTTTTAAATAAAATATTTAAAATCAAATTAAAAAAAATGTGATTAAGAGAAGAAAAGTTGACCACTAAATATGATCACTTAAATTTTCTAATAAAGATTAATCATCAATAAAATAGATAAATATTTTATATCACTAACATAATTAACAAAAAAATTAATTTATATTTAAAAATTACTCATTAATTTAAAAATAGTTTGACAATATTTAAAAAAAAAATCAATACAGAGAAATCTTTTGCTCTAATAACACTCAAGAATGAGTAAACAGACAAGGTGGGGGGCGGGATCACTCATAGGACCACGAGACACATAAAAACAACGGTGTGAACATGTACCATCTCGCAGGCAATGAAAATTCCAAGTTAGGCGAAAAGGTTATGACTTATGAGACAGATTCGCACTATAATAGGTTCCAAAAACCAAAAAGAAATCAGGGAAAAGAAAAGACATTTGCAATGGACAAGACATAACACAACCCCTCTTGCTATCTGTTCTTGTTTGACATTGCTCCGACCTCTAATCCTCGTGCATCTCATCCGAGGTATATTATCTGGTTTGGTGCTTAATGGTCTGTCATGATTTTGTGCTTAAAAGACACCTTCTAAGAATAAAACCGTGAAGGACCATTTTGTGCTTAAAAAACATCTTTTAAGGATAAAACCGTGAAGGACCATTGAGCATCAAAATGAAGAATAACTCAAATAATATGATCCTAACAGACACAAAAGCAGGAACAGGTAACTTTCTCAAAATTAAGATGCAACAGAATAAAGTTGAAATTCATGAGGTCTGTAACAAACTCTGTACAAGTGTATCAAGCTCTAATGTATAGGATCCATGCTGACGTACGCAAATCTGTTACCCTAGCTGACCACTAAGCCACAAATATTAAAATTTAACCAACAAAAAATAAGAGGGTCATTTTACAAATTTCTAGGGGTTGAAGAAGTGGTCACCACAATGGCATTTCCACCCCAATGGCTTGTAATTGGAGTACCTGTTGCCTTGGGGAGAAGAAGGGTTAAGAAAACTTGCCATCGCAGCAGTTTTGGTAAGATCTGGAGGATTAGAGTCATGGCTTGGCAAAGTTGGCACTTGAACTGCCATGCATGGATGGCAATCATTGCACTTGTTGTGACAGCTGGGAGGAATTGAACCTAGCCTGTTTTTCTCCTCAAATAACAGTTCCTGCACATAACAAACAAACCACATTAATTTTGTACATACCCTCCATTATTAGACCATGTACACATACACATACACACTTGAAGCAGTTATAATATAAACAAACATGGCTTAGACTAAAGCTTACCCTTGGAGAAATTGCAGACTGAGGGTGATTGGAGGCAGAAACTAGAGATAGAGAGAGCAAATTATGGAGAAGAAGTATAATGAGCAAGGAGGCGATTGTGTAGTAATGATATGAATTAAGTGAAGCCATGAATGCATATGATCATGTCACCACCCCTTGAAGTCATTCCCCATCTAAAAGAGAAAACTAGCTTGGGTGGTAAAATTTAATGCGAGTTAACTGAGATCCGAATGCCAATCCTCTGAAGGAACTTTATCAGGTTGTGATGTGAAGAAGAACCCAACCAAGAGAGAGAAAGAGAGACAGAGAGAGAGAAAAGATCAAAACTCAAAAGGAAGAAGGCTTTTTACTCTATTATTTTCCAGTGTAGAGTAGTGCTTTTCTTCTCATGGCGTATAGCCTGAAGAATGAGGAGAAGAGAGGTACATAAATTGGAAGATGTGTTGGCAGCAATAGCAAGCAAGTAGAGAGAGAGAAAGAGTGCAGTGCAGAATGCAGACTGTAGCAGAAAAAGTGAAAGGAACGACTCGAGAGGGTTAAGCAAATTGGGAGAATCCACATCAGTATCAAGGGGCCCCATTGGACAGTGTTCTATAAGTAGTTTGAGGGCTTGAGACTTTGAGCCTGGTTATTAGAAACTGCGTGGATAACAAATGGCCTTGTCCTTTCTGTGTGCTTAAAAATATCACAGACAAGAGGGGATAGTTCAAACTGGCATTTATTATGCTAACTAATTTTTGTCTCAGTTTTCAGTTTAGAGATTTATCTATTTGACTGTGATTGACTTTGATTACTTTACTTACACCTGATTATGGCGGCTAGTGCAAGTAATTTGTGTGCTTTGTCTTTGTTAATGCTATAGAAAAATGTGGTGTAAACTCAGGAATTATTTGAGGGTGAATCTGATTATAATGATAAAGTTATATTTTAATAATTTATTGATTATAAATTTAAATTTAAAAATAATTTTTTACATATATAAAATTATAATATCTTTTTTTCTTATATTGTACAACGTAGAACATTGCATAATGGAATCACTAGTCTTTTAAACTAACGAATCAATCAAATGGAGGACTTTGGATTTTTTGCATGTAAAGTATGAATTACTGTTACTGACCCCTCAAGTTTGTATATTGTACAGAGGACAATGAAATTGAATGATTAAGTACGGGTATTTATTGCCTATTTTCTTTCAAATAGAACTTCTCCAGAAGTGGTCCCATAGTTAATACTCTTGTTAAGTTGATTTGAAAGGTACCTGTTACTCCTTAAAAAAAAAAGTTATTGGATCAAATGGTTTCATATTTAAATTTTTTAATTAAGGTTCAAAGTTTAATCTATAACTTAAATATAAAATTATAGTTAAAGATATCACTTTATCTCAAAATAAGATGATCCAATAATGAAAGATAATTAGTTAGATAATAAATAAAAAATCTACAGTTAAATCAAAACTCATTTCATTTAACTTCTTAATCCAAAACGGAATTATATGCCTAAGATATACATAATTATTTGTAATCACAATTAGGAAAATGGTGTCGACATTTTTTCTGCTGCAAAAATAATTGAGACCAAAATGCCTTAATTCCGTATTAAACTGTTGAAATCTAAAGTATATTATTATTTAGTGGCGTGTGGGGATTCATTTAAAAATATATGGAAGTGTAAAACTTTGTTAAAAAGATTTACACAATAAGAATCAATTTGAAAAATTAATGAAATAATGATAACAACAATTGCATTTTTTTCTTGCTTTGATGCTTTTGTGTAACACCATCACTTTTAGTACATAGGTTATTGTTGAAAATTCCCATACATTCAAACACACATTTTAACATAAGCTGTTTATGAACTTTCTAAAATTGATCTAGCACACATCAAGAAAGCATTTCACACCAAATGAGTTTCAGGGCATGTGAAACTATTCTCGTTTCAGTTTCCTTTTCGAGGTTTCGGGATTCCTTGCAGTGACTCTACAGCTTTCAATTAGTCAAAGCTGCCATTAGAGTATTGACATTGCACTGAGAGGGATTGTGACTGTGTGAGTGACCAGACCTAGCTACGCATCATTTTTGCCACTGAGTGGACGAAATAGATGTGTCTGCAAAAATGAAAATCTTTCCATTTTGTACAGCCTTTACCCATTCTTCTAAAAACTCCACCAGTCACAAATGATGTGCTCAGCAATCTTTTCTTTGCTTCATTGCTTTTTAATCGATGATTCAATTATTTTTACCATTAGCAGAGAAAAAAGGTCGCGCGAAAGACAAGGACACTCAGCTTGCTTCTCTTACATCTATTTTAATGTACCTTCCAAATCCAAATCCTTGCTTGCTCTGAATACTGAATATGCATTTTATTATTATTTTGAAAACAAACTCTATGGGTGGGGGTTCACACACATTCACATGCAATCCCGGATTTAGCGGCGTTGATAGTTTCGACAATTGTGACCACAAACCAGGAAGCTAATATATGCAATGTGCATTGTAGCCTTGTATTGTAGGCAATCCAAGCCAGTTTAGCGTAGCACCCGAAAAAAAAAATGGTTTAGACAAGTTTAACATCCCCTCTTACAAAAGGAAAACTAATGTTAACGTCGTCGTTGGTTTAGACAAGTTTCTAAGTTTTTAAATTTTAAAAGATTAATAAATGGTCACCGACATCATATTATCTTTCTTTTTTTCTATTATAAAGTTAGACGAATTGAATCTGAAGAGCTCACCAAGATCGTAGTATATCTCAAGTTTCACCAAACGATTACAAAGGTATTCAAATATGATTATCTACCAATAAAACCCTCACATCATCTTCAGAATTTGAACTTGTGTTTTTGTGGGATATGAATTCTATCTTTACCAATTAAATTAACTTTTGTTAGTCGAGACCATATTATTTGTAAGCATTAAAACTCATTATTAACCTTTATTTTTATAAGTTTTATAATTTATTTAAAATTTTAAATAAGGCTTTATAATCTAATAATGATTAACTAAGTTTCGACATTATATACAATTAACCACTGTTGGTGTAAAGTTATTTTCAATCAATAGTTTTTAGTTTAAGTTATGAACATGCAGTTGCATTAAATTAAATATTTGGAGTTAAAAATCTACCTAAAAGGAGAATAAAAATGTAAAACCTAATGGAGATTAACCCAAAATTAAATCAGTCATGTGAAACGTGAGTGTAACACCCGTGAGCACCCAGTGTATTAACATTTATTATATCAGAATGACGCATTAAACTTTAATTAAAACTTGCGGAAGCATATACGAAACCATATTTCTTGATTACATTATGTATGAAACTCATAAAATTTAAACATCACAGCCTCACTAGCTCTTGCTGATCCAGAATCACAAGAACATAACCATAGGCAGATAATCATAAATATCTCAACATATATAAATAGGAGGAACATCATTACATAACATAAACTAGTTATGTACATAAACATCATTTGATACTCACAGTGTCCATACAAAAGAATAGGCATACATCGCCTTGATCTCAAAGATCTTTCCTCACACGAGGGTATACAGAGTATGTACAAAACAAAAGAATACATGTGTGCACACACACACATCTTCCCTCTATAAAGGTACAAAACAAGCATCAAGCCAAAACGAGCCACTCGGCTCTCATCCTGCAGCCCACATCCATGCAAGAAATGTCTCTACTGGGACCTCCCGCCCTGAGACCGTTCCTCTCTGCCATAAGAGTCACTTGAAACAACATAAACCCCACACGGGGTGAGATATACATCTCAGTAAGCTCAGGTTCCTTGAAGGCATTTCCTCCACCCTGGCTCACTTTCATGACACGCGTCATCAAGGCATCACAAACATACTGGCCTCCCGGCCCTCATAACAATACAAGCAAGTCATCTTACTCTATGTACGGTGGATCATCATCAACACTAACCTCAGTGTGAGATTCGAACTCACACCCGTACCATCCCATCTGGAGCTACCCCTTACACATGGATGCACGTATATGGTACCTCCGAGAATAGGCTTCAACCGCGACGGGACCACCTATCTCTTGATTTTAAGGGATCATCATCACCCAGGGATCATCATCAACCATGAGCAAACCAAATTAGGAGGTGCGCTATTCTCCTAGGGAGGTCCATATCCATCTAACAGGGCAGAAGATCTAATCACAGGTATTCATACACATACAAGCATAGATACAAGCATACATATCATTATGAGAATGCAATAACCATCAACGAATGCATCATGAATGCAACCATCACTCCCTCGGAGTGTGGTGGAACACAACAAGTGGGAAACATCCCTAAGAGACCAAGAATTTACCTGGCAAAGTCGTGCTTTACAATTCAGTCCCAACACTGTGGGCTACGCCACTGACACCCTCGGTATCACGCCCTATAGAAAGGCACACAAGCACATATCAAACATCATCCTATCCGTACAAAGCATATATTTCTAGCAAAACATACGGAAAAGCATAAACTGCTGCATAAAATTCTGCAGATTTTACACCCACTTGAAAAAATCACAAATCCATGTGGGAAGCTCCTAAAATCACGAGAATTTAGAGGCATCAAAATTTACCTCTCATATTTTAAACAAAACTGGTTTCATCAAAATCCATGAACCACAACCTCTGCAGCAAACCAAAAACCAGAACTGTCACGCACTAAAATAGTTCTGACAGAAACACACTAACTCAAACAGCCATCTTTCAACAACAACCCACACCAGGTTACTCGTCCAAATGAGCTGATATTTTACAGGCATGAAGTTCACATACCCATCTTTTTATTGCCACTGAAAGCACTCGATTTGGATCATCCTAGACAGATTTATGATTTCTGCAAAATGGACCTCTGCAACAGAAAAATCTACTAAAAACAGAGTATAACAGCTTATAATAACTCTGCACCACAATTTCTAGGAGTCTCCAAAAATAGCACGAAAATTCCAGAATAGACCTAACTCTTTTAGCTTTCAAATGGCACTGATTTTAGATCATTTGGACACCGATAACTCCTGTTATGGACAAAACACCAGAACTGCCCAAATAGGTGTTCTTAGCTGTCATGAACATGCATGCATGATTTATGCATGGAACACCATATCAACTTAAAATCAACTTCTACCCACTCAAAAACATACTTCAAAACTGTCCCACCCTCCTAAAACTTAACATTCATCAATCTCACTCCAAACCCTAACCCTAACCTCAAGAATCAAGGAGAAATAGGAGGAAATTTCAAACCTTAGAGTTCAATAGACCAAAATGGATGGTAGACCAACACTCTATGGCTTCCAATCGCGGTTCAGCGGCGCTGAACGAAAATGGGTAGATTCAAAACCCACTCTTCTCGTCAAATCACCAACACCAAAGCTCAAAAGCAACAAAGAACAAGGAAAAATGGCTTTCTTTCTTGCTTGCTTTGTGATTTCGGTCACTAATCAAGTGGAAATGACAAGAAGAGAGCTTGAGATTGAGGAGAAACCAGAAAAGAAGAAAAGAGCAAATGGCAGAAAACGTGTTCTGCTTCTTTTGAACATGAACCCGGGGGTGCGTCCAGCAATTACTAACTACACCCGTACCTCCGATAAAGACCAAACAGCCTTTACTTTCGTAAATCCGTTTAATTACACAAATAACACCCAAAATACCTTAATTAAATTTAGTGATATTACAGTGAGAGCATACATCGACAAAGAAGCACGGACGAGATTGTGCTACACCATGTCCCCGTAAATAACTTTGAAAAGCTGAGCTTGTCTAGAATGAATTTTAGAACATCTATACCAAATTCTATTTGTTCTTTGAAGGAAGGTGCATAAGAGCTTTAACTTTAGCCGGGAGGCTGGTTTAGTGAGGATATTCTAGGCAAGATCGATCTACTTTTTATTTAACTTTGCAGTACATATATTTTATATGAATTCCATTTCACCAAGTCAAGTAACCACATTGGTTGAAATTATTTCTAAAAGTTAACAAAAAATAATTATTTCTCCAAAAGATGCACTACATATAAGAGTGTGTTGGAAAAAACGTTTTGCTAATGTTCCATTAAATGTAAACCAGAGAATCACTCCCACTAAAATCCTCTTGAAACCTCTAGAGTCTAGAATCTAGATAGTGTGAGCTGTAGTCCCTTTCCCTTGTGAATACCCCAAAGTTCCGCCTTTATGACGGTACATGATCCCAAAGATGACGTGAGGCCTACTATAAAATGGCAAAGGTGATCTCTTAGGAAGCAACCTGCAACAGCCTTCTTAGTTTGCAAATTCAAAGCCCCATCACAGTTGAGTTTCACAAATTCTTCATGAGGGCTGCCAATTTGAACATAGCAGAGAAATAACTGGTTTCTTTTAATCCAGAGTTTATGTATAACTTTTCGAATAGGACCAATCGGTTAAGCAGCAGAAGGACCCGAAAGGCTGGGCAGAAACCATTCGTTGAAATGATGATTATAGAAACATATCGCAAGGGATAAAAAGGTCTTTCTACCATAAAATCTTATTAAGATCCATAATTTTAAGGGGTTTTTTTCTTCCACTGTCAACAGTAGAGTTCAATGTGTAGGATCCTCGAATAGATTTTACTTTGGGTAATTACCTTGAAAGGATATGAATCCTTTACTCACGGCCTTAACCAATCAACATTTTCAATATTTATCAATGAATTTTGAAGGTTCATTTTAATATGATACAGAAACATGCAGGGGAGAAAGAAAAATGTGATACCGAGCCTTTATAACTACCAACATAAGCATGTTTGATGGAGAACAGCTTATAAACTTGAATTCAAAGTACATGCACAACCCAACAGATACGTTCCTGAACTTTTACCCTATAACTGGACAGAGTTCAACAAATGCCCCCACATTAGTTTGTCTTGACTCTCGTGTAATCTCTTCTCACCTGTATCCACAACAAATTTGAGGTACTCTGGAAAAACGAGTAATCATTATTTATGTGCTGATAAAATTCTGGTAATTTTGATTTTCTGTAACAATTTGATGATTCAGTGTACACGACAAAAAAAAAAAAAAAAAAAAAATATTGCTCCACGATTTGCCACTTTGAAATTTCAGGAATTTCCCCTTACTTTAACCCAATCTTCATATTTGGTGCACCTCCTGTTTTACCTCATCCTCGGCTGAATTAGACATTTCTAATGTGTCATGTCGTTCACTGGTTTCGTGCTTGCTTTCCCATAGCTTACTAGCCTTCCCAATTGCAAGAATCAGATCAAGTTGTTTTCGCTGTTGTTCCTACATGAACGCTCAGACACAACCAATACAATTCAAACTCAACTATAAAAAAATGAGGATACTTTGGAAGGTAAAGCAGTCAAGAAAATTTTTACTGAGCCATATACGGTCAAACTAGATCCATGGTCAATATATAACTTTTTACATTACCAAAAAATTAAAAAAGATATATCTGAACACAATGAAAGATTTAGGATATTCGACGAAAGGTAACAGTAGTTCTGGTGTGTGAAAAGAAAAGGGAGCATAGATTGAGATGATTTAGGTACGTTATGAGACGACCACTGGATGTTCCTGTGAGAGTAAGAGTTTGTTACCAAGAGCTCGACACAAAGAGAGGCAGAGGTCAACCGAAACTCACCTGGGGAAAAGTAGTTAAACAAGACCAAATAGAGTGAAATATAGATTGGCAGACGATGTGTCTAACGACGGAGTGGAGAAAAACTTTAAGCTTGGTGGAGGGTTGAACTCATTATTATGTCTATGTTCCAGTCGTTTCCTTTTTTTTTAGTTATTTTCCTCTTCATTTCTCTCCTCCTTTAACCATTCTTTTATTTTAGCTCATTTTTCCTTTCTTTTGTCTTATTTCCCCTTTTTCTTCCTATCTTCCTTTCTCTTTCTTTGTTTTTTTTCCGATCTATCATTGGGTCCATCTACCACCGACCCCCAATTAACTTGAGTTAAAAGTGTTGTTGATGTTGATGTGTTTTAGCATGGGTGGGGAGGAGGAGAGGGATGGGGATTGCTAAAATATACCCACTTGTTTTACACTCAAGAATCAATTTCCCACAATGCACATGTTCCAAGAGCAAAATTTGTGAGTAACTTTTGGTCTTAACCCTCTGATTCATCAAGAGAAAGGGACCCTGATTAATCTGGAGTTCAGCCGGGACGGTAAGTAAAGTTCGACCAAGAATTGTTTCCGTCAAGAATCAAACTTAGATACTACCTAAACGATTCAACCTTAACTTCAACACATTAACCACTTATGTCCAATCACTTGATTGTGACAGAGTAATTTGAATACATATCCCAATTATGTTGAATATGTTAACGCCCATAATTCTACCCAACTTTAAAACAAACAAGCCAATAGTTTGCTTACATACACCCACATACTTCTAAAAAATAGAGAGGTGAATGTAAATTATAGGTTTAAATACATTTTGTGTCCCTATAGTCTACTCAAATTTGGTTTTGGACCTTTTGGCCCCTATGTTTTATAAGTTCGGTTTTTGGTCCCTTTTATGTTTTAGTTCCTGCCTGCTATCAGCGATACACCACTTACCCTTCAAGAGATAGCCTACACTATAGAGACCAAAAACATTTTTAAACTAAATTATATTATACAATTACATGCACATTTGATTTGTAAATTGTGCCTGCACTGTCAGGCAGAGTTTAAATAACATGGGAGGGGAGGATTACCTGCATTGCTAGTAAAACCTGTTGAATTTCACCAAGTTCCTTCTCCAAAATGTCTGATTGCACTGCTAATGCTCTAGCAGCCTCAGAATTCTTCTGGGCCAAAGCTGCAGTCTTAAAGAAATGAACAAATAATTAGATATCTTTTCCAGTCAGATTTTTCAATATATTAAACTTCAACCATTATGTTACCAAGGGTAGGCTAATAAACATTTAGTGTACATATTCTTAATTTTTACAAACAAAAAATAAACATTGGAAATTTCCTTGTACTAGCAATTGAAATAACGTGAAATTCAGTACATGCTACACCATAGACATGAGTTTAATCAATACCTGCGGCACAGGTATGGCCATATGGGTATGTCATGTGTATTGTATCCAACATGATATAAAATGGCAATGCAGAATTTAAGTGTGTGTGTGTGTGTGTGTACAGAAAGACACAAAAAATAAATATTAAAAAAAATATGGATGAAGTTAATATAGAATATTTAACAATATATTTCATTTAGAAGTACCAAAGACAAATAATTGGTTTTAAGCGTCCACTGATTAGCTTCTAAAAAAAATGTGATCACTGACTATTAGCAGCTTAGGGTTTTGTAAACAAACCAAATTTGTAAACAAACAAAAAGCGATCAGGTGTCCAAACATGATTTCAATATTGATGAAAATGTCACCAAAGATGGGTATTGAACCATGTATTTGATGAAAATGTTGAAGATGGAGACTTCTATGGGGATGACAATGAAGAACTGATACATGAGTAATGGCAACTAGCAAGGGCAGCTGGTGTTAAATAAGCAAGTAAAAATACCTGAAATCTGAGCCAAATGGCTAACACAGCTTAGTAAGGAGCAAAAGGATACCAAAGAGATGGAGCTTGATTTGGATGAGACATAAAATGATGTTCAAGAAAGACCAAAATCTAATGAAGGAGATGAAAGTTCTAGTATTTAAAATGATTCCTGGTAGATATAAACCCATTTATAGGGCTTCCACCTAACAGCTTAAGCTTTTGGGAGAAGTTTTAGAATTTAAAGTGATTCTAAGGTATCTATATCCAAATGTGTGTCTGGTTGCACTTCCGCAGCGCACATATTGACAGATTTTCACATCCAATCCATAAAATTAATACAAAAGCTAGTGTAATTTGCTTCAACAGGATGCCCATCAATCTTCTCTAATCCCTGATGTGCAACCAAGTAATTAGGATTGCAGTCCAATCCTTGCCAACCTCACTCTAAACAAAGTTAAATTTCAAATTTCAATGCATGATAACAGAAGCCTGTGCATAGCACATACTACAAGCTCAAAGGGCTCTAGGCTAAGCAAGTGAGCAAGATATAAAAACCATTCACGGGCTTCTACCTAACAGCTTAAGTTTTTAAGAAAGCTGATCCTTGACTACAGCTATGGAACTGAATCCAGTGATGGTTCCACGAATCTATTTTTCTTATAAGGACTTTGGGCAGAAAATATAGGTTATTTATGTCTTTTTGTTATGAATTATATAATTTGAAGAGCTGCCAAATTTGGCTAGGATCATAATCTTCAGAGTTTGTCAGCAACTTATTGTTAAAATAACAAAGCTATTTTACTATCAGCCTTAGGCTTGCTCTCACTACTACTTGACCTGAGTACTAGTATCATCAAGCAAACTCACTTCATATTACACTAAAACCATACACTCAACCTAATTATCAGTATCATCAAACAAACTCACACCATACTACCCCACACTTTCAGAAGCGCAGTTCTCATTACTTTATAATTTTTTAACCATTAGAAGTTGCCAATGATGCATTGCATATATGGTCCTCACTATGCTCGGCGAATGAAATCCCAACAAACTCAGTCACCAACCACATTCCACACACGAACACGTGCGAAAGCAGAATCACAAAACTAGTGTAGCAAAATGAGAGGTAGTTACCTCAGCTATGGGATCCTTCAAGGCCTTCCTTGTAACCCTAAACCTAACCCCCAATTTCTCGAGCTGTCTCGACAAAACCCTAACAACCGTCGCGGAACTCCTCAAGTCCTCCTCCAACTTCTCAATCCTCTCCAGCAAGTTCACTTCCAACCCGCCCTTCCCAGTCTCCACACACGCGCGCCTCCACTGCCGCCTCCGAATCCATGCGCCGACTAGAACCCCGACCACAAGCAACGCACCGCCGAACGGAGCAGCTCTGGTACCGATCCCCGCGAGGAGCTCGTTCTTGGAACCCGCGACTACGGCGGCGGCAGCGTACGCTACGGCGGAAGAGAGCAAGCACGAGAACTCGAGCAGCGAAAGGAGAGAGTCGAAATTGGAAACGCCGGCGACGGCGACATGTTCGGATCGGAGGTGAAATGAGTCGGCGCGGACAGTGAGGGAATTGAAGCGTTGAGCGGTGAGGTTAAGGTTTTGCGTTGTGAGGTGGAGAGGACGCGAGGTTACGATGGAAAGAGAGAGAGAGAGGTTGCCGTTTCTATTTGTGGTGCAGAGTGAGTGGGTTGAGGTTGAAGAAACCGAATGAGGGAAGGGGTGGTGGTAACAAGTGAGTAGCATTGTTTGTTGCAAGTGGCGAATTGCGTTAGTGAGTATGGAGTAGAAGAAGCAACATTGATTGGAGTATGAGTATGGTTATAGAAGAGATATCATATCATGGTAGGTTTCTGAGCAGCACTTTGGTGACGATAGCTTCGAGGGGTCGACTATATGCAATGCAGGGCTCCATATCACCACTGGCACTGAGTAGCTGAACTAGGATTTCATCATGTTGTCCACATTTTTCTTTCTTTCAAGAGCATTTGGAAAATGTGATCTTTTATACCCTTTTGCTTCTTCAAGTGTTTTCTTTAATTGGTTTTCATATTTAAACTTTTTTTTTTAATATTATATATATATATATATATAAAAGAATTAGGAATGAAAACATGAATATTTCATACTTAGCAAGATAATACTGTAGAAAAAATGGAATCATTTTAATATTAAATTTTCATACTTATCATGTATATTAAATAGTTTCGTTTAATTTTATCTTTAATTGTTAGATTTGAGACTTTTTGACTTTAATATAGTTTGAAATCAACATAAATTGCATACAACCCCTTGATGCTGCAACATTTCGGTCTTATACATAAGTATTTTATAAGCTATAACATCCCCTTAAGTATGGGATATTGAGATAGCCAGTTATAAAATTGTGATGATTTTTAAGCTTTACTCAACTCATTTTTAGCACCACACATGTAACAAAACTTACAAAATTTACCGTGCTTTATTTTAATTTTTAACCAAAAAAGTCAACTCAAATCTTTCTTTTCTTCTCAGTCTCGCCTGAATGGAAACAAATCATTTCCTCTGTTACTTTTCTTAAATATTTGGACATAGACAGAATGATAAATCACAAAACTCAATTAGCCAGCATAGAATTAGAGCTTAAAAACACTTTAAAAATGCTTCCTCGGTCTCCTCTTTCTTTATTGGATAGAGGCGTTTGTATTTAAGAGGAATGCTAGAGTCAAACTCTCACTCTTTTAAACACACTCCACCTTACTGTTCCCTAGCATAGGACCAGTAATTATGGTTAAATTTTACAAAACCAGTTATATGAACACACCCTACTATAAAGGAAGGGGGGCGCAAGATAGAAATTGTCTTACGACCTATATGCCATAAATCATAAACCCAAAATGTCCAGTAAAACGCCATTCATATTTCAATCTCTAATTTGATCAAATTTTGGTACCACCGGACAGAGGAGGAGGCCTGATGAGTTTACCAAAGGGTACATATTTGGTTGGTATAAACCATAGACTGAAAAGTCACTAACATAATATTCAATGGCAATTGTAAACCATCTTCCAAGAACTACGCAAGAAAAATGTAAACTCGAGCATCCTAAGACAAATTCACAGTAATATTCTCAATCAGAGTATATAATACTGAATGAAGATAGTGTCAATGCCCAAATCAAAAAACTTATGCTCCAGGATGCTCCATCTTCCCAATATGACACATTCCGCATGAAACTTCTAGTGGTACGGCATATAACGATTTGGCCTTCTAAACCTAGGAACCTTCCTGCAGGATATTTAATGGAAAATGAACGAAAATTCAAAACATCAATCAAAACAACAGAGGGCATAACATGCAAATTAAATGAGTCACACAACATACCCGTATCCATAAGGGGAGTAAAAGTAAGGAGGAGTATATGGCCTCCTGAAGCCATATGCCATGTAAGGATTAAAGCGCCTAGGACGATATTGTTTCATTCCAGGAACATTGGTCCTCTTAGGCAAAACCTGGAAAGTTTCCAAATGATTAAATACAACTAAGTTAAAAGAATGATTTCTTGGCTGATTGAAACAACAATAGCAACCAAAACAGTAATTCAAATAGCAACACAATTGAATCAATGTACCTTCAATTGACGGCCATGCAATTCAGATTCATTTAACAGGAGAGCCTCTTGAACAGCCTCAGCTTCAACAAATTCCACATAAGCAAAACCTTTAGGCTGGCCAAACTTGTCAGTCAGGATAGTGACCCTGTTTACAGTACCACAGGACTGAAAGTGTTGCTGAACTTCTTCTGGTGTGCATGCATAATCAACCTGTAAAACACAAATCAATTTCAAGGAGTTTTGATGCCAATAATATCATGTTAATCCAAAAGGGGCTTAAACCTGATTCAGTTATCATAAGAAATTAGATTCCAAAATTACAGATTGCATATAAACAATAATATTGTTAGTAAAATTTATAATGTTAAATAAATATCTTTACTTACAACCACTCTGTATAGAATTCTCCATTAATATAATGGGGAATTCAATAAATTGCTCAGGACAATTCATATGAGAAACTCCAGAGCATAGTTCCTCTTATCCTTCAATTCTATCTTTTAGATTATTACTTCTCTTTTTAGCGAAATATTTTTACATTATTACTTGTCTCTAAGAAAGGAACACAATAAAAGCATATAAATTCAGGACAGACCTCTGAAAACATCAGAACATAACCATTCTACCCTAAAAATCAAACTGACTCAGTTTATTTTATTTTTTAAAGGATGGCAGACCACGCTTAGATCTCAAACATTAGTGCAACTCATCATCAGAAATATGCATTTTCCCAACTCCCCAAACAACAGAAGAAGTCCACCAATTCTTACTCCATAAACACTTTCAAACTGACTCATTCTATTTTTTAAAAAAAGTATGCCAGGCCACCTTATATCTCGAACATTGATGAACAATTATTTTTTCTAACTACAACATCAACAGAAATGTGCATTTTCCCAACTCAATCATGAGAAGAATTTCAACATTTCTAACTCCATGAACCACCAACTCCAAACAAGATGGAATCCCAAACACAAAACCTAACCAAGCAATGCACCCTCCTATAGATGTAATTTTAATTGATGTTCATAGTCATTTTACAGGCTCTTCTCAAACTCTAGATAAAACTCTTGCCTTCTACTCCTTAGATTCATCCTCCTCATAGCAAATTGACAATCGCATCAACCTTTTCTGGTCTACAAGCAGTGGCAGATGCACTCACAGCATTATGGGGGCAATTGCCCCCACAAGCAATTTTTTTTACTTAACATCTTTAATAAAAAAAAAAATTGCCCACACAAGAAAAATAGTGATGCCCCCATTAGACAATTGTTTATTAAAATGAAGGTAGAAATTTATAAGAGATAATAGAGAAAATACATTGATATGTGTAGAAGGTAGTTGTAATGTATAGAAACTTAGATATTTTAGATTTTTTTGTCATGAAATTATGTACTTTGTAAAAACTTATAATATTTTGAAAATATTATGGACTATTTTTTTGTCCCCACTAAACCCTAAACCTTAAACATATTAAGTCAGAATTCTAACCCTTTCTGTATAAATTGCACTAATCAAATTTTGTAAGAAGTGATAGAAGAGGAGTAAAGGGAAAACAGAATGCAAAATAATCATTCACTTGCAACTTAATGTTTGTGTAACAACTTGAAATGAGAAAGAAAAAGCCTCAAATATCAGGTAGTTTAATTCACAGATGAAAAACAATTACGAGATAAAAGGCCAGTAGGCAAGCAGCAGCTGCATACCCATTGGCACATTGGCCAAATGACACAACAAAGGCACCACACACCTCACTGCAGTCAACAATAGGGCTCTATGACTAGGATTGCATGCCCAACACTCACAGAATGTTCTTCCAAAAGAACCACAAGCTGTCTCCTCCAGGAGTGCAGTTGATGCATCTTTAACACATTCTACTCCAGCCGTACCAGTTTGAGCCATCCATGAAATGCTACTCAGTTTCCTCAACATATTCTTTATTTTTTCTTTCTCTTCCTCTTCTATTTCTCATTTTTTTTTCTCAATTTGATCTATTTTTTCTTCTGTATAATGTTTTTCTTTTCTTGCCTTTTTTCTTTTCATAAACTTAGTTTTTTTCTCCTCAATTTTTTTGTCTGTTTTCCTTCATGTGATATCTTAATAAATTTCATAAGCACAATATACTTTCTTTTTTTCTCTCTAATACAACCCTAAGAAACACCAATTACATTGTCCCACACACAAAATACAATGTAAGCATCCCAGATTCCCAGCGCTAATTATAGAACCTGAGTAATAAGAATGACCCTGCGATCATAGTCAGACAAAAGTCAAACCTTGTCTCTGAAGTTTAACAGTATTCATTCCAAAACAAAACAAAAAGCAGTATCAAATATATCATAGTAAAATAATACAATGAAAAGAAGCATCTAGAATTCAGTTCAAGATCCATTCAACTAAAGTTTCTATTGACACAACTAATAGAATTACAGAATGCTTCAAAACCAGGCAAAATTAACAGATGATTGAGATATTAATTGAATAGATAACCTAACTTTGGACAAGTCTGTTATCCCTGGTGATAAACAAGGGCAATAAATTTCAGACCAATTCATCCTCAGTTAGGTGGTTTAATAGCCAATTTGTAAGTTATCGGTTAAAAGATAGGACCAAACTATTTGGCAGATCAGTTTATTAGTTCAACCAATCAAACCAGAAGGTCTGCAATTCACATTCATGCAATATGAGCAAAATAAGACTTCTAAATAAATACTAAATATAGTTCATAATAACCAAATCAAGATTCAAATTGAAAAACTAATGATGATAAAAAAAAATAAAAAAAAACAGGATAGGATAGGATTATACATTGCCAACAAAAACAGATCGAGAATCTGCATCCTCCTTGTTTGCCTGAGAAGCAGCTGAATTAGCAGGATCTGCAAAACAGATTCAATCTAGAAGTTGAAAAATAATAATGATGCAACTCTATTTAGATAGTAGTCACGTGATTTGGTAAAATCAAGACTTCACAAAAGCATATCTCAGCAAAAGACATTTTATTTTATATCATGTTTTGCCAAGATTTTAACCATAGTCAAGGAATGTAAATATAAAAAAAAAATATTTCAAATAAAGTACCTTGGTTAGAAACTAGGAACTAATCATAATTATCAATTTCAAATAGTGATATGCGGGCCAAACCCAAAAATGCTACAGCAGTATAGCACATAGCAGGAGAACTGCTATTGTCCACAATTTCCCGCAGAAACAAGAGTTTAAGAGATTTTTATTCAAGCTCTGCCGTGTTTTAGGTTTTATCAATAATCACAAAAGATGAGTTTAACGTGGCTGTTATTCGAGACCTGGTGAGCTTAGGTTTTATCAGTTGCCATAAAATATGATTAAGCTTCTGAATAGCGATTGATCGAAAGAGTATAAGATAAAGTTGACGAATTAAAATGAGGATAATGAAAAACCTTGAACGCTGCCAATCTCCTTCTCGACCTTGGCTTGCATCTCGCGAAGCGCTGCGGCTTCCTCTTCCATTTCCTTCAATCGGCGCTTCATCTCGTCGAGCTCCTTGACGGCGGCGTCATCGTCGGCGGCGGACATGTCAATGTCTCCTTCCATCTCTCCCTCGTCAGGGATCTCTCCTCCGTA